>JAHWFP010003117.1:0-37818 GCA_023313725.1 Lithobius niger
CGCTCCTCCCGAGCGGTGGCGTCGATCGATTGATGGAAATCCAAACCAACCCGGTCCCGGGGCGACGCCGAGGGCGGGCCGAACTGGTGCAACACGTCCGCAAAAAACTTGCCGAGTTTAGCATCGAAACCTGCCAGTAACCGGCCTTCCATTTCCGCGGCTTTGGCGTCAAAAACACTCCCTGCTGTCACCGCCGCGAGCTCGATGAACCTGTCATCGGCCGCGGCAGGCCCGCCAACATCGGGCCCTAACACACCACCGTCCAAAACACCGGAATCCCTTTCCCGGTCCCCCGAAGGCAGCAACGCGGGAGAAAGCAAGGCATCCGTCAACACGTGGTCAGCGCCGGCCGCCATTGTGGCGCCACTAACGACTTGTTGGTCCAAAAAAAACCGCCGGCAATTCCAAATCTTGACTCATGACATTAAGCTTATCAGCAACGGACACGCTTCGCAAAGCTTCCCTTTCTCGCTGTAATTTCCGTTGATCGGACTTCTTCCACGTAAACAAAATGGACTGCACCGCGCTAGGGTGATGAAGGTCACAGAGGTCGCACACTTTGCTTTGAAAATCACACGGCCGACAACGACGACACAACGGATGGAAATCCCGCTCTAATTTCGGGTGCTTGCACGCTTTGCACGATCGCTTCTTCAAATATGCTTTACACCTTGCTGTACATTCACTTCTAGACATCGTAGGCTTGACACAATAGTTCTTGAACTTGCATGAATTCACACACGAAGCACTGCAGTAACACTCGCACAACCATCCAGGATGGAGTGCTCGAAAAAGTGATGGGGTTGGCCTGGTGGGGGCGCTGGCGTCAGTAGTGACGGGCAGCGCCACCTGGCGGTGGTGGAGAAAAGTTTAGGGAGAACATAAAAAAGTAGGTTTTTAGTTCATAAGCGAGCAGTAAATAGCGTAAAAAGGTGGTTTTAGCATTATTACTGAAGGTAAGTATTTGCAGGAAGTAAGAAAGATAGATCGCCACCTTTCAGAAAATATTAAACATGTCCATTTCGGGCTGTTTTTCAAAGTTATGGAAAACAAGTAATTTGGGCGCCATTTTCCAATATGGCGGCTCATAGCGATTGAGGAGAACGTCTACAACGCTTAAATTCGCAATAATTCTAAGTAAACAACATTCCTGCCAAGTTTCACGCTTGTATGATAAAAATGCACAATTTTAGACTATTGGGCCGCCATTTTCCAAGATGGCGGCTCATAGCAATTAAGGAGAATGCCTACAACACTTAAAATTCTTAATTTGATGTCAGCAATATTCCTGCCAAGTTTCATGCTTTTATGATAAAAATGCACAATTTTAGGCATATCCTCCGCACTATAGTGTGGAGGCCAAGAAGCAATGTTGTTTTCCCTCCTTGTGTATGTTTGTAACCTCTAGTTCACCACTGACAAAGACTGAACAGCTACTTAGCTAGGCTGGAGCCTGTAGCCAGTATCTGCCCCGGTAATGCAGTGGTTAGAGCGCCCGGACTAGTCACAGGGAAGTCAAGGGTTCAAATCCTAGTCTGGGCGGTTGTCTTTTCTTTCTTTCTCAGATTAGTGTATCTTGTTTCCTCACAAGGCCATTCTTTAATGCAGACTGTTTGCTTCATTTAATATTTTTTGGGGAGGGGATGACGGAAAAGGGGAGAGAAAAAACATCATCAGGGCAGCGTTTATTCTCTTTCCCATATATTATAAGCATGGGTTCTCAAAATGGTGCAATTGCATCCTTCACCAGTCGTAATAATAGAGCACTTTCCTAAAGTCACTGGACAGCTCAGCAGGGTCACCACAGCAAAACAAAGTAGTTCCTAAATGCACGGTGATGGCGATCCCTCACTATGATGTCAATGGTGAAGCATCAGAATCACTAACTCCAGGTAATGGTTTTTCTGCTGAATTCACCGACTAAACATGGTGACCCTGCAGCTGTTCTCTGCTAGGATTTTAAAATATCATAATGACTTCATCTACTTTGAGAGTCAAATTCACAATTTTTCGGAAGTTTTCTATCATACTACGCACAATTTCAAAAATACAGTACTGTAACTTACACAGTATTGGGTAATTTTTGACAGTTTTGAAGGATAAGGAATAAGGAGTTGTTTTTAATCACTTCCTACTGTCTTCATTAGGCCGTAGGAAATGCGATTTCCTCCGGTTCACATTATAGCGCTCTTAAATAAAGAGTGCGATAATGTGAACCGGAGAAAATCATATTTTCCGATGGTCTGATGAAGACAGTAGGAAGTGAAACAACACCACCATATCTTTCAAAACTGTCGAAAATTCACCAATACTGCATTAGTTCTAGCATACAGTATGTCTCAGAAGTCCTGAACCAGGTAGGCTTATATGGTATACTACACACAGAGGAAAGTCCTGGGTTCGAGTTCTGGGTTTGAGTCCAAGGCCCTGGAATCAGTGATTTTCCAATTGTTAGGACAAAAGGCATTTATTCCATGTCGTACAAGTTACAACACTCCAACACCGCTTGGTAATGAGGCATGCATGAACGGTTTTCATTTTCATGTTCGCCTAAAAAAAAAAGGGGCCAGTAAACGAACTCCTATTGTGGAAGACATTTGCTACTCCCATTAGGTGCATATTTTGTTCATATGTTGCTGATTTGTACACCTTAGGCCTAATATGGCATAGGCATACATCGTATAGGCCTACCTGGTTTAGGACTTCTGAGACATACTGTAGAATTTTGAGATTCTGCGTAGTACGATGGAAAACCATCAAAATTACTACGATTATTTATGCAATAGTAATTAACAAATAAATGGTGGAAATTGTAGGTCTACAGATTCCCCACAGCACTAAAAGAAGGCAGGATACTTGACTACAAGTTATAAATGCTGGCTGGCTGGCTGGTCTTTTAACTTAAAACTTCTTAGCAAAGCCATTGACAACACAATCATAATGGTGAGCAGAAGATGGCGAGCACGTGCTCTTAAAACTAATTTCATGATACTTCTTGCCATTACATTCACTGAAGCATCAACCAACTCTGTTCCAAAACTTAACGAGTGACGTCACTTACGTGGGAGCAGCCAGTTTTGGTATAATTGGCTGCTGAGCTGTTAGGGCAGTTTAGGAAAACGCTCATAATAATAACAACCTAATTTTAGTAGGAGGACTCACTGTTTTAATCCCCCACTAAAATACCCCCCCTCCCTCCACCTCTCCAAAAGAGGTTTGGGGAAGGCAAGTAAAATGACCACGTTTTGTGTAGAGAGTTCACGATCAGACCACATAAGGCCACAAAGATATAAAAGCTGTGAAAACTCATTGGTAGTAAGTTGTATTTGACCATTAATTGAAAAACTGGTGCACAAAATTGTACTTCTCGTTTTATGGTCGTGTCTTTTAGTTGCTCAACAATTTCCTTAAATAATTAGGTTAACATCTGATTAATCTTGACATATGAGAGTCAAAGGCTTCAAACTTCTTGGTCAGTTTCAATGACTTAGGAACTTAAATCCACAAATCGCATAGAGACTGCACGTGGAAAGTTTGAAATGAATTGGATGGTCAGCTCAAACGTTATAATGGCTACATTTGGAGGTTTGACACACTCCCAGTCAAAACCATGGTGCCCAAAGGCGAGAGGGAAAATTTTGCTAGATTAATTCCAATTGGAAATTCTTGGTTGCTTTGACATGCGACAATGAACTTCAGCATCACACTTATCGTGTATACAAACATACACCAGAACAGGATGAGATGCTACTTCTCTGTGCATCGCACCACGAATCACTAAAATTATTTGGAAATCGACCACATCATTTATGAACGGCCCCTTACAAGTTACGACGGTTCTTCATTCGAACAAATTAAAGTTGCATAGATTACTTTTGGTTAAATCCGCCAATTTTTCTAATAAGCCAAAACCAATACTTACCAGGCATACACAAACCATTGTTAGTTCTCAAGAAACCACTTCTGCATCTGCACTCACTGACGTCGTGAAGAACTTCGAAGCATACTTCATTTTCACCACATTCGTCCACATTAAATACATTGCATTTCTTGGCTTTCAACAGAGGAGCAGCTGTGAATAAAGCAAAAACAAAAAAATGACTACCAATTTTGCATAGCAAAGAAGCTAGAAGAAGAACTAACAACATTTGTAGGATGAAATTACATTAACATAATCCAGGCTTTGTGTTTACCAGAAGATTCCAAAACCGAAGACTTATTTCTGAATTAAAAAGATACAGGCAGCCAAGTATCTGAACTTTATATCACCAATTTACCATTAATTCGGCAATGATCAAGTTCTGTAATCACTTGAAATTAAGCTGCTCTCACCAGTAGAGATCTCTAGACAGACTTCCCGCCCTTTTTTGAGCCTGTCAGTAGAGAATACTCTGTGGATGGGAGCAAAGACACGTTGCTGGTGACAATTTAACAAGATTAGAATGGAGCCCCAAACAAGTAGTTGTTTATGTTTTTTAACTTGCTGAAAAAAGTCCAGTTTTGTCCTTGTCAAGTTCTCTAACTTCAGTGATTTACCAGTACTACCACTATGATAAAACTAAATCCATCACATTGGCTGATTGAGAAAAGCAAGCGAAGTCAAATACTCGAGTGAATTTGGATTTTGTGTGTGTCCGGGAAACAATAATGTTAGCAATTTCGTTCCGATTTGCTTAAAATTTCATGAAAAGGGAGCGTTGATGAACAAATTCGAACAGGTAATTCCTACATCAAATATTTTCGGATATGTTTGGGTTCTTTGTTGGACTTTTAAGTCGGTTTTTAGTAGATGTGGTAAGGAAGCCGAGCTACAAGGCTAGTGGTCCCGAGCATTACATGGAACAAAAACCCAATAGCCGTAATATACCATTGGTCCATTAGTGAAAGTTCGGTTAGTGTGAATGCGTCATAGTTGTAGACTAATGTGTTATGTCATCTTTTTCTTGGCAGAGTAATTATCTTCAGAACTGAATACTTAGGTAAAATATAGAATCGTCTGGCTCTTTAATATTAGAATACAAAAAATAAAAGGTTAACAGTGTTTTTTAGCCCACCACTCTTTACGCTGTCTAGAGTAGGCTACATTGAATTTTCATGGCACACACAACAAAAAACTATCGCCGATTAACATAACTGCACTTTAAAAACTTCTTAAGGAGCAGATAAGCCTCTAAAGTATGAAAATAGACACACACACAGTTTTTGGCAGTTCACAACACACTCTCTGATAGGCTGAATTTGACCTCAACAAGCAAACAAATTACATGTAAGCCTTCTTGACTAAACTTCCCACTTCAGTCCTTGGGCCAACATGTGATGGGGTGGCTTTCTTTTTAGGTAAGATCTTCTTTAGCACATAGGTATTTTCACTTAACTGCATTACACAAAGTTCAGTACTTTCCAACAACTTGTTTTCTGAGAAAACACCACTTTAGACCTATGTCTTTGCTTCTTTCTGATGTCACTTTTTTTTGAGCGACATATAGCACCTTGGTTATCTACCTGTATGGTAACTTTGTTCACAAATTGTCCCATACCAATTTAGATTAGAAGTATATTTAACCACAAGGATCATTTTGTTAGATTAGAAGTATCTCCTAACCACAAGGCTCATTTTGTGGCATTACACATGGATATATACTCATCTTCCGTGGTTGATAGTGCTGTTGCCTTTTGGTTAGACATGAGTTCGCTGCTCCAGCTAGAATACAGGTGTATCTGCTGTACGATTTTCTGCCGCCGAATCCAAATTGGAGAATAAACTTGTTTTCAAGGTTTTTTTTTTTGCGGTAATGGCGTTTAGACCTTTTTCTTGAGATACCTCAAAATGTACTTCACACCATTCCAAGGTTCCATTATTGCCTGCTGTATGCTGAGGCATGAGCAAGATCCAGTCTCACACAGTTTGCCAGATACAGACTTCTTATTGCTTCCCTGTATGGCATAGGCTCTTGAGCAAATGAGCTATCTTCCTTTCTTTTTGGAGTACTTCGTTCCAGATGAAGTGGGGTTAAGGCTGGCTTCGCATATTTATAACGAAGGTTTGAAGGATATCTTCTGTATAAGCACTTTGATTGAATGTGATTGATCTGTCCTTCTTGCATTTTATCTGAATGAATGATAGGATCGCTCTAGCGTCACCAAAGTCGCGTTACTCTTGTGCTCAACTTTTCCTTAAATTTCTTGAGAGCGTTGTCGACTCTGGCTAAGATTAGGGTGTCGTCAATGAACACTCATATGACGATTCCTTGCTTCAGGTCAACGTATACACAAGACTTATCTTCAAGGCCGATTACTTTCAGGAACTCGTCAAAACAGGAATTCCATGCTCTTCCTGGCTGGTGGAGGACGTGTAGGCTCTACAGTAACCTACATACGAAGTCTTTTCGGCTCTTCTCTACGAATGGCTCTAGTTTTAAAACTACAATCTTCTTCCATCATCGCACAATTTCGTACATAAGACACTCACAAAGTCACGACAGCAATGCTACTGTCATCATTAGGCACTTCAAAGGAAAATTAGGACCCTGGTCACATTCTTGCTGTTTGCCAGAATTTGAATTTGGCAGAACATGTAGCCTCCTGTATTTACAAGGTAGTAGACCATTCATGCTGTCTTTAGAAGGTAGTGGGCCCTTCGTGCTGCTACTAGCTCTCCAACACCGTGCTAACTGCTTACTCAAGTCCCTCCCCACAAGGTGTCTCACATTTAGGTAAGAAGGGCCCTGAATATTCATAAGTTGGAATCCATTCTGCTCATGGTGTTGTATAGAATGGATTCCAGACACCTTAGATGATTGGCGTGTGCAGAGTTTAAGCGGATGAGTGTCGTGGCTTTCTCCCAGTCAATCTCGTGCTCAGTGGCAGCACAGTGGAGTGCAATGCCATTATCCTGCACTCCTCTCCTGACATTGTCCATATACTGTCCAAGTCTTGTTCTCACGCCTTTCCTCGTCTCTCCGACATACACTGCACTGCATCCCTTGCACGGTACGCTGTACACACCTTCCTTAGTATCAGTCACATTTCCCATCAAAGCAGTCATTCTTTGTCTTCTGAGTCACCCGTTCAACTTCAACAGGAACTGGAGGCACTTTATTTTTTAAACGTTTTCTTAGTCCTTTTACATTCTGCAGGTAGGTTTTAAAGCCACTACGACACAAGATTTCACGTATTGGGCCACTCACACCCTCCAGGTAGGTAAGGCTTACAGTCGGACAATCTACCTTTGAAATACTCTCCCTCACGCGCGTACTCTATCGGCATTCTTCCTCTCTGTCGCAACAATACAAACAGCCTTTTTCTTCATTCTATTCAGCAGTCCGGCTGGGTAACCCAGTTGAAGAAACTTGCCTTTTGCCTCATATAGGTGTGGACCTGTTATTTCCCAATTCGTCGAGTTACGGATTAGCCTCACAAATTCGTTCTGTGCTATTGCGTTCAGTTGTTCACTTGGATGGCCTGATTTGTATGATATTCCTCTCTTCATAGCCATCGGTTTCTTGTATGGCTAATACTCTACTCTCTTTGTCCCTTCTCTCTTCACCAGAATGTCAAGAAAGGGGAGCTCACCGTCCACTTCTTCTTCCACTGTGAAGGACAAATCGCTACGCCAGTTGTTGACTTTCTCCAGCACCTTCGCCAATGAATTTTTTTTCAACACAGCATAGACATCTACAAAACGCTTCCAAATTCTCACTCCCAGCTCCCCAGCCAGTACCATCGAATCCAGATGTTGCAACATTTCGGCAATTATCGGGGACCTGGAGTACCCCATAGGGGCTCCTTTAAACTGCCAATACGTCTTATCCCCAAACTCAACATAAATGGATGCCAAAAGAACTTTCAGGAGAGCCTTATCTTTACAATACTCCACCCTCGGGATCTTCATTCGCTTCCTCGACAATGCCAACATATCAAGAATCATCCTGTGAGACAAGCTAGGAAATAACTTGACCACGTCAAACGACACCATTAATTCATCTTTCTCTACTTCCAGTCCCTTTAATTCTTCCAGCAAGTCTTCCGTCTCCCACAGTCTGCTAGGCCCTCAAACATACTTCCACAGTCTGTCAGCCTCTACCCAGTCAAGCTGTTGTGCCATACCCCCTTTCGCTGATGTTACAAGCCATAAGGGAGCGTCCTCCTTGTGGGTTTTAACTTGGGCGAATATGGTGGGGAGGCGCTGTGGGTGTTTCGGTGTCAGTTTATTCAACTCATCTTTGGAAAGGTGCCCTTCTTTTTTCAACCGCTCCAAACTTGACACCAACCAAGTCCAACATGTGTCGATTCCCCACATTCTCTTCAGTCGGCCTACACATCCCTGACTCTACTATGTCCTTCACCACTCTTTCATCATGATCACTCTTTGCCAACACCACCGTCATATTAGCCTTGTCGGCCTTGCAGATAACTATTCTCTTATTATTCCTCAGACTCCTGATTGCTCTTGCTTGTTCGACACTAATGTTGGGCTTTACCTTGGGTGGCTTCTTAACTAGTACCTGTTGCATCTTCAGTTCAGTCTCACCTCCGGTGACCATTTTTAGTTTTTACTAAATAACTTCAAGACGACTTCACCTATTGAATTAAAATTTGAACCATTGGAAAGTTAAAAAAAAAAAAAAAAAATTTGAGCTTTAGATGGGTGAAGAAGCGGCAGACCATTGCGAATTCAGAATCAATTGATATAGATGCTCAGAAGCGAGAGAGGGTGTTCAAGGAATAGTGCACCAGCTGTGGATGGGTGCTTTGATTAGGAGCAGTCAAGTAGTTTGAGGGGATTGTGAGTTTCCGATGATGGATGAAGCGTGAGAAGGGCTTGAGTGATTGAATGATGCGTGAAATGTTGCAGAGTTGACGAGGGTCCATGAAATGTTGTTCCCCAGAGTCATTGAGATTGGAGCAGCAAGATCGGGAAGTGAACGTTAGAATGTGGGTGAACCAAGGGAAAACCTTGAAGGGCAGCATGTGAAGGGGAACGAGTGCCGAGCACACTGTCATGAGTGTGAAGTTGTGAAGATAAGGATCAAGGCCGAGTTGGATGCAGAGTTGAGAATGTCGTGATGCGAATTGATGATGAACCGCTGGTTGTAGTTTGGAAAATACGGGTTGTAAGTTGGCGAGGGCATCCAAGAAGATTAGTGTAGGTTAAGGAGCCGTGTGGTTAGTCAAGGTGACAAGGTGATTCGTCATGATTGACAGATTGAAGAGTCAACAAAAATATTGGATAAGTGGAATTCCCAAAGATTTGGAATGAGCGAGACATAACCAAAGGAATGTGAGGCGTAAGGCCGAGTGATTAAAAACATTAGCCGGCCGGAATTTCTCCAAGAGACCAGATCGTGGAAGGTGAGCAAGAAATGGGAGTCTAGTTTAGCTTTGTCGTCCATGATCAAGTTTGGTTTAAGTGACAGGGGAGTCGTGAAGAAAATTCAGCTTCATCATGATGCAGCAGGCGGTTGGTGATGAAGACGGATTTTTCCATGAGATTGAAAGAGTCGTGAGACCATTGTGGTCACAGTGGTGTGGTGTGATGGACTGGGGCACCGTGAAAGACCATCATGATTCGATTGGTGACGGTTAGCTATAGTGACAATGTGTGCGTGTTTGCGGATAATGAATGCGTAGTTCAACGAGAATGGAGTTCGGGGTGAACGTCTGCGACGGGAGCTTGTGGGATGGAGACATTGCAGGATTTCATCCAAGACATGTGAGTGAACATTCATTCAGAAAGGGACGGCGATAAGAAGAAGACCTTCCCTCCATGAAATCGAGCCGAGGTGGTGTGAGGGAGGTGAGATGGAACGAAGTACGGACAATCATGTGAAGTCTAACGCAGTGGTTCCAAGGAACGAGGCAGAAGCAAGGTGTAGGTACAGGGTTGGCGTTGCATCGATATGTTGTGTGGTTAGCTCACAAGCTTCGAAGGCAGTGCCAGGAGGTAGTTGTCCCGGTGAAGATGGTTGATTGATCGAGGAGGCCGGGTTAGCGGAGAGAGGGGTGGATGTAAGCAGCACTCGGTTACCCCCCGGCGGACGAACGATCGAGTCCAAACGGGCACAAAGCAATGTGACTTCGGATGAGAGCCGGTGTATTCAGCATAGTTTGCTGTGGACAGCTTCGATGCTAGAACAAAATGCAACGAGTGGCGGAGAGCATGGTGGTTACCGGCGGAGGGCTCGTAGATGATGATCAGGCCGGTGGCTATGAGCAGTAGGCGGACGACGAATGGGCGTGCGGGTGGCAATGGTCTTGAAGGTTGGCTGAGTGAATGGTAAAAGGGTGCACGAACGCAATGCGCTTGAGCGGTAGCAGGCTAGCGAACGATGAGCGGAACCACGAACGAAGATGGGGTGGGCCTGAGTGGTGAAAAGCTGATGGATGCAGAACAGGACAGGTCAAGGATGTAAGAGCAAACAAAGAACGGGAGCATGGACGTAAAAGGGCTTCAATGGTGAGCAGGGTGCCACAGAACGCAAGGTAACGACGAACGTCAAGTTGGCTGGTTACGGGAGAAGAGGCATGTTGAAGATAAAAGTCGGCAAACAAAGCCGGCGTGTCGTGACGAGTGGCTAGACTGGCTAACAATGAGTAATGCCGTGAGCTTCAATAAACGTGAAAGACGAGCAGGAACGACGAACGATGCATGAGCTTCAAAGAACGGCCAGCACTGGATGAGAACGACGAACGGCGTGGTTGAGCTTCAAAGATTCCCATGACGAACGTGAACGTGAACGAGAAGGAATGGCAGACAACAGGAACGAGTGGGTGTGACGGGAAGGCATGAACGGTGGCCGGACCAGTGACGGAAGAGGCGTCTCAGCAGTAGATCATCAGGTTGGCCTGCAACAGCGAGTGGGTGCATGTTGATGAGAGGGCTGCGGGCGACGAACGGGCTGTGAGCAGCGAACGGCTTGAAAGACAGTCGAGCCCGAGCAGAGATTCTTCAGGTAAGCTGCGAGTGGTGAATCGTCGAAGAGGAACAGTGACAGATCCGGTGAACGCATCACTTGCTTGCTGTTGTGAACGGGACGTCTGGAATGATGAGAACCTGTGTTCAGCAGGACGTCGAAGAGTATGACGAGTGTGATGGGCTGGAAGGCCGAGATGGGAGAAGTCTCCCGGGAGAGGACTGTGTGGGCGGCATCCATTATGAGGTGAGCGGTGCAGCCATAGTAGCCCCGATGTGTTGGAGTTGAGTGGTTGACATTCGGGTGAACGAACGTAGAAGGAAGTATATGACTTGTGGAAGTCATCATTTTTGTAGAGGGATACCTTCCTGAGGGGATGACCTGCAAAAGAAAGAACGAACGTACCTAAACCTTGTACGGGTGAGCAACGGGCAAGAACGAACGGGAGTCCTCTTGGTGTAGTTGGCGAACGGGCAATGGTCTCCCGGTGACAGTGTTGACGCAGGGACGGCATGTACGGCGGCGGCAAACGTCGAGCCCACGGTCGGCGAACGGAGGTCTCCTGCCGGTTGATGAAACAGGATGGCGGCGATAGAGCAAGCGAACGACGGCTGCGAGAAGTGATTGTGAAAGCAGCAGCAGAGACAGCAGCATGGATGACGTTGATTGCAGGGCGAATGGTGCAGTAAACGGTAGCGAACGATGCCACGAACGGCGGACACATCTTTTTAAACAAAAGAATCCTTTGTTGATAGAAGATCACAACGAACGAACGGATGAATTCATCGTGTAGTGCGGTTCTGCGTACGAGAACGACGAACGGGAACGACGAACGAAGACCTCTTCATGTAGTGGCAGGTCTTGCGAACGGGAACGACGAACGGGAATGACGAATGACGAACGGGAACGACGAACGGAAGACTTCTTCAAGCAAGGCAGGTCTTACGGCAGTCAACAGTACAAGATGCACGAGGGATGAGTGACGGGATTCAGTTTCCGAGTGGCCGGGGGAACAACGATGCAAGGAGCATAATAGCAGTGGCGAACGAGAACGAGCGGCAGTCTCCTTACGTAGCAGGTGAACGTCGAATGATGAACGTCGAACAGGAACGAACGGGAGTCTTCCTTGTGTAGCAGGTGAACGACGAACGACGAACGGTGAATGCTTCACTTGCTTGGGCCTCTGCACTGGACTGAGAATGACGAACGGAAGTCCTCTTCATGAAGTGGCGGGTCTTGCGAACGGGAACGACGAACGGGAACGACGAATGACGAACGGAAGGCCTCTTCATGTAATGGCGGGTGGACTGCGAACGGGAGCGACGGGAGTGATGTTGATGCGGTGGCCGCTGGGGCTTGCGTTGAGCTTCAAGACCGACGAACGATGTGGTGTTCACGACCGGCGAACGGGAATGACGACCGATGACAACTTTGTAAGGTCGGCAGACGGCAAGCGGGTGACGTACGGTGCAATAAGCTGCAAGGACCGCTGAACGGCGACAGGAGCGAAGCAGTGGAGGAAAAGAGATGGCTGGCTGACGCCGTAGCTCTATTTATGGAGGGCCTGCGCGTGCTGGACCAGCGCATGCGCAGGTGGGTGTCTGAGCTGGGCGTATTTAGAGAGTTTAAAATCCTCCAGGGTAACGAGCACTCAGGAACTGAATGAAATTTAATTTACAGGTAGTGGATATTTTCCAACTGGCAATTAGAAAGCACATTACTGACAGTGCTCCTACACGATACCATGATACTGGTGCCAGTAACAGTGCAGTCCTGGAGATTACATATTTTGAGATAAAGGTGAAGTAATGCGAGCAGTAAGATGGTTTTTTTTTACTGAAAAATATCATTAGGAGTGGTGGGCGGCGGACACTTCAGAGTTGTTTGCATGTATTATTCACCATGCAAGCAAAACACCTTTTTTTGTAGATATTTTGGTGGCTACTTACATGTTGTAGCATTGTTTTCTAAAGACTTTGTATGTGGGCGTAGTGTTCTTGGTTGAGGTTTTTCAGTAGAGACTACGTGGAGTTCTCCGTGACATGGTGGTACGTAAATTGTTGCGTTGTGTACGAGAATAACAGGTGAAAGGGCCACTTCTCCCACATGCGGGAACAACGTTAGACTGAGAAAGACCGTCTGGTTTTTCTTTTTCAGGGATACTTCCACAAATAGGTTTAATGCATCTATAATATCTGTGGAATAAAAACAAAAAACACTTTAGAAACTGCGTAAACTTACAATGTAAAATACATCTGACAATTTTTAGAATCGTATTCCGTACAATTTTACCACTTGATAAGACTACAGGTTAAGTATTTTCAGTAAATATTTTTGATGGCCTAGAGTTTCCAGAAGTAAAATTTTTTAGGACCTCATTAAATAGACTACCTTACTAGACACGTAATGGTAACCGTCATCAGTAGAACTTACAATTACGAAGGTTGCACTGAGACCGTATTTCCGAAATTGAATGCTTAATTTTTTTGTCAACTAGGTACCGTAACACAGTGTAGTTTTCTTCAAAAGTCCAATAATTATTAAAATGAACAATTTTAAAATGGTAGTGGACATTTAAAATGATAATGAAAATACTCGGTGATTTCCTGAGCAGTCTGAATTATAAGCCACAACGTGGCACACACTCTAAACCAAATCAGGGTAAATTTCAAGCCATAAATATTTTCAAGGATATTTCTACGTTTCTTTAATTTGTTTTTAAAGAATTTCAGTCCAAGACATAATTTTTTTTTTCAAATTCAAGTACTTCTTCCATTTTCATTGCCCCATACACACCTGCATTAAGCAGCTCC
This sequence comes from Lithobius niger, assembly GCA_023313725.1. Taxonomy (NCBI): domain Eukaryota; kingdom Metazoa; phylum Arthropoda; class Chilopoda; order Lithobiomorpha; family Lithobiidae; genus Lithobius; species Lithobius niger. The sequence continues at coordinate 13,727 of JAHWFP010003117.1, forward strand.
AAACCCGAACTGATGCTGAGTAGATGAACCAGGTGTCTTAATTGCTTGCATTTTGTTGCATCAAATCAAATAAAAATTTATTTCAAGTTTTCATTTTCTTCAGAGCCTTACTCTTGACACAGTGACCAAATAAATAGCTTCGGTGTTTGAAAAAAGCTTCACTTTGAACGCATCAATGCAACACTTAATAACAAAGAGTTTGTTACTTTGTTATTTATTAGTTATTACATCACCACCTTCAAACCTGAGTCTGTAATTGGAAGCCAATACACGAAACACAGCGTACGTTGCTATGACGACTGCTATTGTAGAACACATTATCAACATCACCTTCAAAAGAGCAGACTTGCTCCTTTTTGCACATTCCCACGTTAAAAAGATAGTCCTCTATCTAGCAAATTTTCATCAGGCTTCTCGAAGTTAAGTTTCTTGTCTAGTTAGTTGATTGATTTTGAGTCAATTCATCAACACTCGATAATTTTCGATACTTCACCAATAACAATTGATGATAACAATTTAATGGTTCATTGCTAGTACAACGGGGCTTGATAATTTTGAGATTTGGTCAGTTTTGCAGGTCAAAACTGATGCCGAAAGTGTCCCGTTTTGTTGTCCATGGTTTAGCCCCTACCATCCCGATAACTTGTTAGCTGGTTATCTTTTTTTCTTCATCTACAGTTGTGCATTATTTTATATGTATTATTTGACAGAAGTGCAGAAACATATCTCCTACCCATAAAGAATAGCCTCCGTTATAAATTTGTTGTTAGCAAATTTTCAGTACTAAAATTCAAAATAACAATTTCTTACGTGGAAATTGGTAATTATCTCCATCCTTCAGTGTGTGATGCATGTTATGGATGTGCAGAAATGGAATATCAAATGTTGTGTTGAGTTGAGGTGGTGTCTCACAAGGTTCGACTACTATTTCTGCCTTGACATCATGCCCCTGTAACAAGAAATGTTAGAGTAAAAGAAACACAATTGCAGAAAGCTTAAACATACACTAAAAATTAGGGCTGCATCAATATCGACACTGGATCGGCTCCACTGCCGACAACCGTCACGAATGTAAATTCATTAGGAGTCGCCACTTGGCCAGTAGACCTTAGAAAGCACTTGCCATTTCATAATTTCTACTCACCACACACCAAATACATTTTTTTGCACGATGCGTGGTTTTTCCATTTAGGCTATGCATTTGTGAAAGTGTACAATTTTCTTCAACACTAGTATTAATGCAGAAAAAGCTGTTATATAGCCATTACAAATCTGAGCATAACGCCGCAAGCCGTTGGGTTCTAACTTATACGGTTCCCGAGATATCGCTTTTTGAGTAGCATTCTCGATTACTAGTCGCCATTTTGGCGAGTAAGGTTAAATTCCAAGTCGCCAATTGTTAATTTGCAGTCGCCAAATGGCGAGTGGCGACCGACATTGGAGAGGGTTGATTGCCGATATTTGTGGTTTTGGTTAGGTATCAGCGACACTTTTGCTGAAATGTAGGCAACTCGGGAACCGTTTGAGATAAAAGACAGGTTTCGCCCCACGTTTCTAACCCGAATGCCACATGAGGGATAACCCTCCTTGCGTTCGTGGGAACGTTCCCAAAAAGTAGTATCGCTCTGTGTTTACGCCTGTCCAAGAATGACCTTGGGTATCTCTCTTCCTGGCCTGTGGTGTGTGGTGAAGCCAATACATGGCGGTGGATGAGCAGTTTTACAACTTTTGCTTTCAAAGTCAAAACAGCACGTTGAGACCAGGGAGCAAAAATCTATTTACTTGTATAGTAGCACAAATGTACAGGCTACCACTGCTCTTGTTTAGGGGATTTTAGGTCACACGATTGTATGAGCAAACTGACCCGTTTACAGTGAACGCCAGTCCACCTGCCCAGCCGCCGAGAACGCCATCGCATCTTGTTCATTGCAACGCGATGATGTCAGGTAATCCCCGTCGCGTTTCTCCTCCCAAACAAGAGCGAAACCTACCTAATGACATGCAGTTTGTGGCATTTTGCTCAGGAAATCACTGAGTATTGTCCTAGCTACCTTCTTAACTATTAAAATATTAAAAAATTTTTTTTTATTAATTATTGAACTTTCGAAGAAAACTACCCTGTATTATGATACAAAAAAACTTCTTAAAATTTTGGATATAGGTATCTGTACCAGTATCTGCAAAGTTTAGACAAATGAATCGGTATCATATCAGTCAAGTTGGTATCGGTACAGCATTAGTAAAAAAAAGCTAATATTCAGCAACCCTTTATAATGGACTTGTATTTTACCGAGATGATGTGACCAAGGTTCAGACCAACTGACTCCTGGTCACTGACCAGAAACCCTGGTCACCTAAGCTATCTCTCAAAGGCATAAAAAGGTTTTTGTAGCGGCTTTGAAAACACATAACATTTAATAGCCTGAAAAAGACAGGAGCATCATAATTTAACACCTTTTGGGCATATGCTTATCGAAAATTCGCAGAATACTGATGAATATTTGAGTTTTGAATTTGAGCAAAAATAAGTATAAAATTAAAAAAATTAAAATAGCAACCAACAGTTAAAAGATAGCTAGGAAGAAACTCGGTGATTTCCTGAGCAAACCGCCACAAACCGTACGTCGAAATCTTGAACGGTTCCCGAGTTATCGATATTTCGTGAAAGTTCCCAGTACCGATCTAATACCACAAATATCGGCAACCAATCCTACCCAGTATCGGTATCGGTCCAGCCACAAAACACGCATAAAAGAACACATGGCCAATACAAGGAATGAAGTAGCACGAAACAGCATTGCAATCCACCACACGGAAACCCAGCACCCTATTTCATGGAAAGATACGACTATGTTGCTTGTCGTGTCAAATACTGCTAATGATCAACAGCTTCGAGTGTTGGAATCACTCGCCACTGAACACGTCACAAACACAAACATACCTATCATGAACCTGCAGTAGCCAGCTAAACCCACCGTATAGTACTACATATAGTACATTCTGAACTGACCAACCAGCTAGCACGCAAGTGGGATGCAACTTCCGTGCCTGAAACGTATCGGAGGCTACAGCCACCGCACTTTTTCAAACTCCAAGCAAAAGGATGTAGTGAGCGAAGATCCAAAAACCTAGAATTTGTGCCGGAAGAAGGCAAACGAACCGTTTCCATCAATCGAATGATTTGTCAAAAATGTGCAGAATGTTTTTGAGTTTTTCTATTTTGAAAAACAAGAGATGCTTGTGATAATAGTAATTTTCAGCGTAATTTAAAGCAAATTCTGTAGTTACATTTATTTTACCACAGCATGGGAACAGATTGCTACGGTTTTAACTTGAAATCACTAAATATATCACAAAATACCGGCAACCGACGTCTACAGTGGTTTAAAACGACAGGAGTTCAGGAAAACAGACATGCGCGCGCTTTTGGAATTTGGAATTTACGAACTTTCATCATGTAGTTTTCGGACGTTCTTAGTGTAGTTGGAATACTTCTGAAGATGGTGAAAGGGTGTAGCACTTCACCGAAAATTCAAGCAAACTTTATTGTGTTCAGGGTGGTGGTTATGTGATTTCTCCTGAACTTATGACACTAAACATATGGTGCTGCATGGTCTGGTTGTGATATTACTACAAAATAACAACCGAATTGGAATAGTAAAAAATTTATGTTAATCAGATTGTCTTTTTTCACCCCCCCCCCCCAACCCCCGTCACATTGTGTCACAAAAACTATTACAAAATTTTGTGTCAAAAAAAAAAAGATCATGATGGAACACACATGTAGAGTTAACAATGAAAATAAAAATGTACGTTAAAACCTGTGAAGCTAATAGGTGGCACCAATAAACTGCCTCACTCCCCAGCCACTTGCTTCCACTTCCCGAACCCAGTCAACTCGTCACTTTTTTCAGATATTATTACAGTGGCAATGCCACTGATTATCTGATAATTTTTGCCTTAGTCCCTCAATCTTGCTTTGTTGCAATGTGGTAATGTCGCACGGCAAATATCACTCCAGCCTAGTTTAAGTACTGGTAATGTTTCTCAACCATTCGTTGTATTCCCAAGCTGACAAAAAAACTGAGAGCAAGTTTTTTTTTCAGTTCGGAATGCAGCTCATGATTACTGACAATTGATTGATATTGACCTAGGCTCTTGTTGTATTACAACTGGTAACATACTTGTAAGACTACAACTTGGTGGGTAAAGATTGTACAGTATAACCTCGTTAATAAGAACTCGGATAAGAAGAATTCCCGCTTAATAAGAACTTTTTTCAAGATTTTGGTTGGTCAGCTACTCAGTCAGCACTAAATATATACGGCTATAACGAACTCTGTTAATACGAAAGTACGGATAAGACGAACAAATATTTACAATTCTAGCTTATTTTTACGAATTTGCTGTTCGTAACGGTTTCTTTTTCTTCCCCCTTGAATTTCGTTTCGTTTCACGTAAAACATCAATCGCTAATTGACTCCATCTTGGGAAGTGATAGAGTTTTGTCCGTTTGCGCAAACGCGAAGGTCAAGGACGAATGAAAAGAAAATACTGTATACCGGTAGGCTACATTTTTTTTTAAGTTGCAGTCCAATTTCTCTCGTCCGTTTAATAAGAACTACGGTTAATAAGAACATTTTTAGCCGTCCCCTTAAAGTTCGTATTAAAGAGGTTTTACTGTAGTGCTGTGTCGGTTTCATTGTTTATGAATAGGTTTGGTTTCGCTTTTTTTTTTATACGAATTAGCACCTTGGTTTCAGTTCCCCCCAACCCACCCACAAAAAAAAATACACTTTTTCACAAGCCATTCATTTTGCTGTAACGATATCAACTTTTGAAAACTACTTTCCCACACCACTAACATTAGCACGTTTCTTTTGTCTGCATCTTCTGCATGAGAAGCCATTGCTTGTGTTTGTTTTGTTTTAGGGAGGACGGACCCTAACTGGGTTACATCTGCTTCACGACGATGGGATGGGCAATTGTTTACGTGATAAATTTATTAAATAACGAGTTTTAAGAATGCAAAAAATGTCTTCATGTGCGATGCGGTTTTGAAGTTGTCTCGATGTATGTGCGGGAGTTTTGATCGATTGTAATTTGTCCAGGAACATGCGCGGCTATGACAAGATTTTGAATTGAAACAAAAGCAACGTAGGCAATACATGTTTTTTTTTTTTAAGTTTGACAACTAGAAATGTAGGTATGATGATGTAGTTCGGTACTTGTTTAATAAGCTAACATAGTTAATCGATGTACCATTTCTGGTGAATGAAACCTGAGGAACGGTTTGTGCGGTCATTCTGGCAGTGACAGACTGCTGATGCTATTCATATAAAGACGTCGATTAGTTTGTTTGCGACATTATTATTTTATTTCTTCGTTTCTTCAAAGGATAAATTATATTTCGACCGTCCATGCACCATCACTTGCACATATTAATGCAAAGTTGTCATGTAATTTCTTCATATCTGCTTAACAAAATCCTAAATAGTTACAGATTTTTTTTTTATATTTTTGCTTCGGTTTCGGTTTTTGAGTAAAAACCAAAAACGCGGTTCGATTTCGGTTTCGACACAGCAGTAAAAGATTGCTTCAAATTCTACGGCAGCATGGCAGTTGCTTCTTCTAAAACAAAGCGAGTTAGTTACATAAAGATACATGCGTAATCGTCCATTTTCCTTCTTCCGAGGGACACGAACTATTAAAGGCACATAAATCCCTCCGTGCTGGCCGCTTTACTCTGCGTCACCTACGCTAAAATATAGTTCAAACGACCGCAGCGCGCATTGCTCTAAGACAATAGTTAAACTCATTTCGGGGCCGCGGCAACGTGACACATCGTACGACCAAGTCGCAACATAAGCGAAGGATTAATTATCCTTCCTCCAGGGCCGCGGCTTGCCAGCGATGTGGCGGGAGTTATATATCGCTCGGACCGAGCCGTTTAAAACAAGCCTAATAACATTCACGCGCCACTACTGACATCTGCATCGTACCCTTAGACCAGCAAATGAAAGGTAAATCAGTTTATATAAAACTATTTCCGGTAATGTATCGAGTGAAACTGTTAAAATATACCGGAGGGAGTTATGTGCCTTTAACTGCCTTTTAAAATATAAACCGTAGAATTCTTTTGTTTAGCAACTTAACTAATGCAGCTGACAGTTGGCCTGTGTTTACCTTCAGTTATCTCCACGTTTTGCGTGTGTTAAACATGCATTTAATTTTATACCCAGTCAACTTTAACCATCACTAATGTCGCAGTTTCCCTACGTCAAGTTTATGTTCAGCTTCCTCGTTTTATGGCCATGTTGCGCAAGGCACCTCAACCAAAACCAAGCCCTTAAAATTATCATTATTCGATTCACGATATCGCTACATCGTGCAATAATCGGGACATTCTAACATTTTCAAAACAATGGGGGGAAAATTGATAATGTACAACAAAATTAAATAACAAATTTACATTGTACTGTCCAGAACAGTTCAAACCGGCGCATTCATCAATAATGGTGCAGCTAATCCGATCAGCGTCTTCTAACTGCTTTTTAATGCCATTCCACGATGTGCATTCTGGTACGAACTTTTGGTCCGATTCTCCAGGTCCACCGCTCATTACACCTGAAACATTTCAACCAGTGAAAGTTAGTAATCGATTATTATGACACATAACTAGCAGGAAGGATAGAAAAGTAAACAACATTCTGCGATCAAGCGATCCTAGGAAACGACGTGCCCACCGTATTATTGCTATGTCGTTGTAATACAGTAGTTTTACCTGACAGAAGCAATACGGCTGTGAGATACGGAATCACAACGTCGTTCATTATTGTTCATGAGTCATACTTCTTTCGACGCAATTAAAAATAAAAAGCTAACTTGATTTTCCATCTAATTCTGCTAAAAGTTGGCAATGCCAAAACACCACGAAGCACAATATCGCGCAACCAACCTGGTGGCAAATTTCCGGGAGTCGGTGGGTCGGATGAACTATTACTTTAAAAATAAAGTAAACAATACTTTAATTTTGTGTTATCAGAACGTTGAACATAAACAAACGTACCAATTATATTTATTAATTATTACGTTTTTTATTAAAATTGTTTTTTTTTTAAATCTGTTTCGGTTTCGTGTATATTTTGGTATGAAAGCGCTCTAACAACTTTCTGTCCAGATGGTCCAAGTCCTCTTTGTAGCGTTTTTGTTTCAATTATTTTTTCACTAGCCGTTACTGTTTGTGACTGTGTTTCATTTAAAACTTGATGAATTATTTTAAATATTTTAAATATTAGAAGTCATCGACATCGATAACTATTTTTTTGTTTTTTACCATCAATATGTTTTCGTACGGCGCTCCATCGTAAGAAACGATGTCATGCCGCTATGGAAGGCAATGGAAGTTTGTTTATCTCCAGTACCGTTACTTCTCTCTGCAATGAGTAAGTTAGCCGATCAAAGTTAAGTAGACAGCGTTAGAATTTGTGTATTAACATAGATTTCTCACTGTTAGGTTACTGGATTGTGTGATATAATGGACTTGGTATTGAAAAGAGCTGACGATATTTCCCCTGCTTGGCGAATACATTTACCCGTCGACGGCATGACTCTAGCTGATCCTACGTTTGTAGCAGCCTTGTTGGCTGGTGGGGCGGCCGGTACTACTGTTGATGTTGCCTTATTTCCACTTGATACGGTGAAGACAAGACTTCAGAGTTCGCATGGCTTTTGGAAAGCCGGAGGATTTCGTGGTGTTTACTCCGGCTTAGCTTCTGCAGCTCTCGGTTCAGCTCCTAATGCTGCTGCTTTTTTCGCAACCTATGAGGGTGTGAAAAAAATGGCAAAATTGCTGCCAATCCCGGAGTCCATTAACTTTACTGTTCACATGGTCGCTGCTTCTTGCGGTGAAATGGTGGCTTGTGTAATTCGAGTGCCTACCGAAGTCGTAAAACAACGCGCACAGACTTTCCAGCATAGCAGCAGCATAGCTGCACTAAAATTCACATTTGGTAACGAAGGTGCTCGAGGGCTTTACCGAGGATATTTTAGTACAGTGATGAGGGAGATCCCATTTTCTCTGGTCCAATACCCAATTTGGGAATTTCTGAAGCAAACCTGGTCACGGAGACAGGGCCATTACGTCGCGTCATGGCAGTCATCGTTGTGTGGGGCGGTGGCAGGGGCTGTTGCCGGTGCAGTAACAACTCCTTTAGATGTCGCGAAGACTCGAATAATGTTAGCCAAAAAAGGCAGTCCATTGGCAAAAGGCAAAGTGATACCAGTGTTACGTGTTATTTGGATTGAAAAGGGTCTCAAAGGTTTGTTTGCTGGACTCGTTCCAAGAGTACTTTGGATATCTGCTGGTGGTGCCATCTTTTTAGGAATGTATGAAAAAACTAAAGAAATTGTCGCTCAATATTTTTTACTAGCATGAAATATTGCGGTAGTAGACTTAGTTGTAAATTGCTAAATTTATTTACAGTTATGATGTCTGTTTTGACGGTCAAATATTTTGCGTGAACCAAGTCCGCAAAGGCCTTTTGAATTTTTCTATTGAAGAAACTGCTTATAAGAAAGCTTTTTTGTTGCGTATGGAAAGCGACACATTGCAATCAAAGAACCTAAACACGTTGATAAATTACTTGATGCAGAAAGAGAAAGTTGTATTAATAATTTTGGTGTAGTTGTTTTCTCAAGTAAACAAATGTACACATTGTGACCGGTGTTCATTGATTTTTGTGTTTTGGCATTGAGTTGGCTATAATTAAAAGAAAAAAATCATGTGGAAATTGATAGTCAGTTTGTAGCTTTTATCCACGGTGGGGATAAGCTCTTAATAGAGTTAAATAAAGTGTTTGCTGCATTTTTAGGCGATTGTAGTAATTTTTTCAGTGTGTTCATTGTAGGCAGAGATGCAAAACATGTAGCCTGTGAGAATTTTAAATTGAATAAAATGTTATCAAGAAGTAAAGATATACCATTTTATAGCACTACCGTACGCTTGTTTTATTCTTTATCTCAAGAAAAACACAACACCACAAATTAGAAACACTGTTCTTTGAATTTTCGGAACATTTCGGAAATTTAATATGAGAGCATATAGATGTAACAAACACTTCCACAAACTTCGTCCACCTTCTTCAGAAGGTATATGCAAGAAAACGTAGATTACATACATAATTCAGTAAGAATTCGAAACTGCCGCTTCAGTGTCTCACCCACTGATCTCCCTACTCCACTTAAAAGGACATGTCATTCCTCTCAGTGCCATTTTCTCGATCCTCCACGGCCCCAACGGTCTATTTATTTACCGTTAGTCAATCCCCGTGCTAAAAATTAAAAATGTGGCATCTACGAAATTTTCTGTTGAATATTGGGGAACTATATTTACTATTTGCTGCACGTATATGATCCTTTGCTCATCTACAATAACATTGAAGTTTCATCTGTGTGCACATGTACTAATTTTAATTGTTTGCTAATAATTACTATATGAATAAAAATCTAAAAGGCAAATGCAGTAAAAATTAAAATTATTTATGCCAATAAATTATGAAAAATTATTATATACTAGCCTAAAATATTATAAATTGTGATGTTAAAATACGAAAATAATTCCGGTTTGGTGACGACACAATCTTTAACTTGATGCTGTTTCGTATACTATTCCCAAAGCCAACCGAGACAGCAGCTGCGTTCCTTCGCTGCAAGGAATGCAGCTACCACCCCAGCCGACCTTGGCGATGGTAACATGAGCGAATGGTGATCTCCACGTGGCTGTTATAAGGCAGGATGGATGTTCCTTAGGCAGGCCGGAAGTATAGCTTTCCACAGTCTATTGAGTTCATCAGATACGTTTGGTCAAACCAACCTTGTGATGTTTGCATAGGCAGGACTGCAAATGTTCGTGAGTGTTACGTTGACGCGGGAGGATAACTGTGTTAAGATGTCTGCTAACCACAGTAGCCACCGGGGTGGTTTTACATTTTCTTCTTAAATTGGCTCACCATTAGCAACTTGAAACGACAAGATGGTCACAAATTGCAACTGACCAACTACGTGCTGCGTGTCTCAGTATGGCAAAATTCCTACTAGTTTAGTGTGTTAACCCATAACTGCCTAGATACGAACGTACGCCTTCAACACACAGCAGCGAAAAACTAAGTCCCAGCGCGAGCTTTGTGAGGGGTCCCCGGGGACCCCGAGCAAAGCGGGCAGTCACAGCCAAGTGGTCAGCGTCGTCGGCTCCAAACCAAGGGAATGCCGGTTCGAATCCGAGAACCGACCCGAGTGACTCTAAAAAAAAGGGTCTGAAAGTTCTTTCAGGCGGTTATGGGTTATTGGTCGCAATCAATTATTTTCTCAACCCTCAGCTAACCCCTAACCGCCTAGATACGAACGTACGCCTTCAACGCACATCAGCGAAAAACTAAGTCCCAGCGCGAGCTTTGTGAGGGGTCCCTGGGGACCCCGAGCAAAGCGGGCAGTCACAGCCCAGTGGTTAGCGTCGTCGGCTCCAAACCAAGGGAATGCCAGTTCGAATCCGAGAACCGACCCGAGTGACTCTAAAAAAAAAGGGTCTGAAAGTTCTTTCAGGCGGTTATGGGTTATTGGTCGCAATCAATTATTTTCTCAACCCTCAGCTAACCCATAACCGCCTAGATACGAACGTACGCCTTCAACGCCCAGCACGAGCTTTGTGAGGGGTCCCCGGGGACCCCGAGCAAAGCGGGCAGTCACAGCCCAGTGGTCAGCGTCGTCGGCTCCAAACCAAGGGAATGCCGGTTCGAATCCGAGAACCAACCCGAGTACCATGACTCTAAAAAAAAAAGGGTCTGAAAGTTCTTTCTGGCGGTTATGGGTTAAGTTACCAAGTGTGCTTATATGCCTGGGTGTTGAAATATTAAATTATTACTAATACAAAGAATTTATAGGGTTCTTCTTGGTAATACTACACTTGATGTGTAAGGATGCCCAATTATTCCATTTGTAAAAGGATTTGTCCGCATTCTTTTGGCCATAATATCCCAGGTTCAAGCTTGACTTCGTCCCACTCGTCTGCATTCAGTAGTAAAGTGAGCCTAAAATGTGCTCTTGCTTATGTTGAGTGTGGTGTGCGTACAAAATTCTAGAACTTCTTAGCAAAATTGTCTCTCCATCCCGAAAAAACCTGCGCTGTTAAAAAAAAGTTAATTTGATTATTTCCCTTTTTGTTTTCAGTAAGCAAGTGTTTCTAAATTTAGGTAGTTTTGTAGCGTAGAATTGTCTCGGGGAAATGTACTTGCGTACCGTATCCTTAGTCTTTCTCATCTTGCACGTTCATCTAGATATTTACAGGTCAGTCTAGGACTTTTTGAAAACTTGCCCCTAGATGTTGAGCGAAGCGATAGCCAATTCGGCTGCCTTGACGCCCGAGTCAAATGTGGCATTAGGCAGGGCTGCAGTACGATTTTTTTCGGAATGTTAGTCCATTTTTTTCACCAATGCCAATGCTTATTTTTTAATTGAAAAGCCAAATTTTCAAGCCCCCTGGCCCTCCCTTGGATTTGCCAATACAGTTTCTACTCGTCGGTATGAAAATTTCTACCACCTGTAAATTTAATTTTATTCAGTTCCTGGGTGCTCCTTTGTGTCTTGAAGTTTTTCGCTTTCCAGATCCTGCCAGTGCTCACCCCCACTGCACATGCGTCTTGCGCAGTCATCCTATAAAAGCATTCCGCTTGGGCCGGCTGTCTTCTTAAATCCTCAATCTCAATCTTCTTTTCCTCAATCTCTCGTCAAAGACGGTTGCTCCTAGAAGAACTCCAGCAACTCTCGCCTCTAGATCTTTCGTCCGAACGAAGACTCTCGTTCGCAAGATCTTGCGTCGATTTTTCGTGAAGCTGTCGCCGGCTGAAGACCAACGAAAGACCCTCAGCTGTTCATTGGCTTCGCATCTGGCTGACACATGGACTCGCCAACCCGACACAGATCTCCCACTCTGCCTGCCAATCCTCCTCCAGAAGGCCCAAGCATTGTAGTATTGCCCTCTCCTCTCCGAATTTCCTCATCTGCGGTCCTCACTCACTCGACGGCATCGCCTCTTCCCTGCGGTCAATGACAGCTTTCTCCCCATCTCTCGTCGTCATCTTCCTCACCGCCGCAAGCTGATGATGCGCTCTCGGTCAGACATCCTGAGAACCACCCATTGGATCTTTCGTCCACCGCCTCTCGTCGAGCCAAATGTCGACCAGATTAGCTCTCCTCATGAAATCCATCGACTCGTGGATCAAGCGTTCAAGGAATTCCACTAAAAGACTAAACCTCAAATCCTGGCTCCACCTCCTTCGTCTCACAACATTTCTTATATTCAAGACTGGGTTCCGTCATCCGGCAACGACTCACGAAAGAGAAAACTATCGTCCGACCCCGCGAAGACGACAAAGAAATATCGCTCTGCTCTTTCGTCAATCAACCTGGATCGTTTTCTCCAATGCCTCAATCAACCCAAAGACAACTTGGACACTGCTTCCGCACTTGGAAGAAGACGCCGATCTTTGCCCCAAGTCAACTTTGAGCAATAACCACTAGACCCTTATGAAGACTCATCGCAAACCAATAACGATCCCATGGCCATTCCGCTTTTTGACCTCTTAAAAGCAATCAAAGCGATTATTCCTGACGATTATCTGTACAACCCAACCCTTCACTTCAATCCAAGAAGAAGAGAGGTTTTTCTACTGGGTGGATCCCTTCTCGGCAAAGGAGTACCCCTTGAACTCGACAAAGAACCTTGTCCACCCCGACCCGGAGGTGAAGCATGGTTCTTTGGTTCTTCAGGTGACGGTGCTGCGAACCCAAGACCATTCGAAACTTGCCAGCAATCGGAACTTTTGGCCACAGAAGTAAAAAAGGATTTTAGAACTGCTCTTTTCATCCCAGGACATGTTGAAGTCCCCTCCTCTGTTCTGAGGGAGACGGACAAAATTTTCGCCTCGGCCTAAGAGCTGCTTCTCAAGCCAACATTTTAGCTACTGCAATCAATGCCCTCTGTGAAAGATTGGCCTTGATTCAAGCCAAAGAAACATGAAGAACCTCAACTTCCTCATTTTTGAACCATTCAAGAAAAATGATAATTCTACCGGGGTAAGGTACTTACCTGCAGGAGAATTATAGTTCTCCGAGCGGAGAATGACGAATCTGTGTTACAAATTGGGGATCCCTTCCCTGCCTACGGCGCTTCTTTTATGGTCTGATTACCATTCAAAACATGGCAATATATGCAAAACTGCTACGTCACCTCCCCTACCCTCCTCACTCCCCGTCCGCTATGGTACCCCACTCGGTTTTCCCCCACAGCCTTGGGGGAAGAGTCCCGGCTGGGAGGCGGGAGGGAAGTTAAAGTAACACAGATTCGTCATTCTCCGCTCGGAGAACTATAATTCTCCTGCAGGTAAGTACCTTACCCTGGTAGAATTATCATTTCTCTCTCACGGAGAACTCCTCTGTGTGTTACAAGTTGGGGAGGATTACAGAACGTGCACTAACTAGCGGGAGTCTCACCTGCCCCTTATCCTAGTGACACATTCCAATGCCTCGGGCCACCCACGGGCACCAGGCATCGGAGGCTGCCCTTCGCTCGTACGGGTCCCACAACACACTCTTCTTAGGTAAGTGCCACGGGCCCTCATTGACCCAGGCAGACAGCTCCACGAACCAAGTGGCACCCGGCCACGCCGGCGTGATGAGGATGGCTTTCTTCACTTCATCCCCTAACAGTTTTTGCATACACCGCCCGATCAGTGGGCACGGGGGGGAACAAATAAGGCACAAACTTGCTCCACGACACACTGAACACGTCAGTAAACTCAGTGCCCGGGCACCTGCCCCAAGCTTCAAACCTGGGCAGCTGCACAGTCGCTTTCGATGCAGACACGTCTACATCAGGAGTGCCAAACCTTTCTTACACACTCCGAAACACCCCGGGCGACAACATAAAATCATACCTGTCCAGGAACACTCTAGAGTTCCGATCAGCCACCGAATTCAATTTTCCCGGAATGAAACGGACGTCGATGGTGCAGCCGAGTCGCTGCTGCCAGGCCAACAGTCTCTGCACAAGGCCTGTCAACTCACGGGACCGAGTTCCGCCCTGCTGGCACACATAACACACCACGACCATGCTGTCGGACAAAATGCGCACCGCCACTCCCTGCAGCTTTTCCCGGAAAGCTTCCACCGCCTTCACCATAGCCAGGAGCTTCCTGGCATTAATTGCAACCCGTAGCGGCGGCCTCGTTATTAGGCCTAAACTGGCGGCATTAATAGTCCGCAACACCCAGGGCGATGCCCCTATCTCCGACCACGCTGTGTCGTAACCCAACAAAGAGCCAGCTCGCCAGCTCGTGTCCCCCGAAAACGGCGTCTAATTCCGGAACGTCGCACATAAAGTCCGTAACGCATCAACCTGTAACGATATGGCATCGTCTAAACCACCGGGAACCGGTCGATCCACACCAACGCCAATGGCCAATTTGGCTTGCAGCAGAGCACACAGCGCGGCAACACCAAACACAACATCGTGCCGCTATTTTGGATTTTGGCCAATGGACAACTGGCAACCTTGCGTCCGCCCAAATCACGCACCATCCTCCACGTAGGGTAGCGTTTACGCAATTCATTTAATAGTTCCCACGACGGCACCCTTGCCCGGGTAAGCAATGTACACAGCAAGTCCGAATCCATTTCCATTTTTGCCATTATCGTCACACCACGTGCCCGGGAAAAATATCCAAACCGCCCGCATCAACAAGCCGGGCCGCCATTACGCCCGACTGGCGTTTTCTTCGTCGGAAACTCCTTCCTTTTCGACAGCACTCTTGGTGCCTCGCAGATTATTGCGGTTCACTTCAAAGCACGCTTGGTGCCTCGTAATTTCTCCGTATTGCAACGTCCCTAGCACGCTTGGTGACTCGCAATCCCCTCGTATTGCGGCCTCCACAGCACTCCTGGTGCCTCGCAATTTCAACGTACTGCGGCCTCCCTAGCACTCCTGGTGCCCCGCATTCCTTCAAATTGCGGCTTTCCTTAGCACACCTGGGCCGCACAATTCTTCTTAATTGTAGTCTATCACATCCGAAAAGAAAAAAACATTGTGAATAATAAAGTCTTGAACACCAATCTTGCTCCAGTTCCTAACCGTACGACCATACCGTGCCAGCGGCTGAAAAAAAAGTGAGGTACCATAGCGGACGGGAGTGAAGAGGGTAGGGGAGGTGACGTAGCCGTTTTGCGTATATTACCATGTCTTGAATGGTAATAAGACCATAAAAGAAGCGCCGTAGGAGGAGAAGGAGTTCTCTGTGAGAGAGAATGTCTTTTGCAACCTTTCACGCCTTCAACTGGTTCACGAAAGCACTTTTCAACTCAAGTCTCTTACTTCATGCATTGCATTCGGCACCACATCCAACCTAAACGGTTCAACAAAACACATCCTCCGAAACCAACTCCCTTCATGAGATGGATACCTTGTTCAGGGGCCTCATCCCGACCTTAGCACCACACCTGGACATATCTCGTAACCCGAAGCCCCCACCTGCAAAATCCTCATCGAAACCACCTTTTAAGAAACTACAAACTCCATACAACAACTCATCTGTTGCCACCCAAACCCTGCAACCCACTCTACCCAAGCCTCAGCAGAGCAATTCCCAGCACGGCAGCGGTCAGTCCTTTCGTTGGAACAACCACAACAAGAACAAGAACAATCGGCGAAGCTCCACACCTGACAACCGCAGCAAATAATCCTCTGCAAGCAACAGGAGCAGACCCCGACAATGACATTTTTCACAACTTACCAGTCGACAGCCGACTTCAACCGGTCTGGGAAGAAATCATGACAGACAAGTCGATTCTCTCCATAATATCCCTTGGTTTTCAACCCTCTTTCCTCTCAGAACCTCGATTGTCAATGCCTCCACCATGGGAATTCACAACCAAACCTTCTCCCGCTTTAATCAAAGAAGTAAACAAACTTTTAAACGACTGGAATCCGAGTTGTCCCGGTCCTTCAAAGCCAGAATCCTTCACAGCTTTATCTTTTTAAGACCAAAGAAGTCCGGAGGCGAAAGAATGATCTTCAATCTCAAGCCACTCAATCGATTCATGTACAACACTCACTTCAAAATGGAGACTTTGGAAACAATCAATCTTTCGTTAAAACCCATGCAATGGACGATCTCCATCGACCTGGAGGTCGCCTACCTACATATCCCGCCTCGTCTAGCCTACCTCCACTATTTTTGGGTCATGTATCAAAACAAGGTTTACGACTTCCAAAACACTCCCGTTCTGGCTAAACTCCAGATGTGTGGTCCAACCCCCTTAAGCACTTAATACAGAAACGAAGACCTCCAGAAGACAGAAGCAAGACCCCCGTTCGAAGACCTCCAGAAGATAAAGTAAGACCTCATTTCTAACAAAACGGCCCTTTTAAGGGCCACCACATTTTACGAAAGAGAACGAAATAACTGTTTGTTTATTTTTCAATAAAGAGCGAAGTTTCATTAAACTTTCTGGGGGAGCCAGCTCGCAACCCGGGGTAACCCGTCATGATGGTGCCCGCCACCTTCATTGACGAGGTCACCTGTAAATGCAATTAAATTTACAGGAACAACTTCGAAATTTAATTCGAAGACTAAACTAGTAGACATTTTCGTACCGACGACTAGAAACCTAAATTTTTCTCGGGTAAAAATTCGTTTCTATCGTCTTACCAAAAATTGATACTACCTGTAAATACCCACCCTACCTCCCCTCTTGAGTCACCACCATGACATATAGAGAGGAAAACAGATTGTGGCCAGCCTGGGTGGAATGCTTTTATATAAAACCTGTTTTCCTCTCTATATGTCATGGTGGTGACTCATGACGCATGGGCAATGGGGTTGCACACTGGCAGGATCTAGAGAGCGAAAAACCACAAGACACAAAGGAACACCCAGGAACTGAATGTAATTAAATTTACAGATAGTATAAATTTTTGGTAAGATGATAGAAACCAATTTTGACCAGAGAAACATTTAGGTTTATTGACATCTTGTCCATAGGGGAATAACAAGTCTGAAACACTTAATTTGTTTGTTCGCATCCGCACTATCGTGCAGATAATTGTGTAAAAGATCTTGCGAGATAAAGTCAACCCAAAACCAAAACTGGTATAAGAGAAGCCGCCAAGTTTCCAAAAATGGTCGGCTTTTGAAAGTAGTAATATCATTCAACCAGGGAAAGGCCGCCAAGATCAATTGCATCGACTAATAGTTCGAAAGTTAAACGAAAACTAGAAGAGTTTTCATTTAACGTCCAAAGTAGTATTCTGTGCGATTAACTTGGCTAATAGGATTAACCTTGGTGGCCTTTCCCTGGTTGATATCACTACTTTCAAAGGCTGACCTTTTTGGAAACTTGGTGGCTTCTCTTATACCAGTTTTGGGTGAACATCAGAACTTTCATAGGACTATTAAACGTACAAAAGGTCACACGGTCTTATCGTCACCTCTATACCTTTTTTTCTGGAGGAATTTAATGTCTGTAAATTTTTTCATTCGTAATTTTCACATCTGCCATTGCTCAATTAGGCGTTACATCAGACAAAGCGACACGCTTTTGTTTATTGAGTGTGCATAGCTTCACATGCTTAAGTTTGTTGAATCCCGTTTTTGAGCATACACTCTAAACAAATGCAGATTTTCATTCGCTTTGCTCACTCAATCAGCTCATGACCCTCCAGTTGCTCCTCCCCACGTTAATGTTAATTATGGAATGAAGCTTGAATTGCTCACTCAATCAAAGTTAATCTCATTTACTTGGTCGTTGTGTACTTGGTGGCACCACACTAGCAAACCAGTGTGAGAGCTCGAGCGTCTGACGGCCTTAGCTGGCCGACAGTTGTAGTGACAGCAAGACAAATGACGGTCTCCATGTCTTGTTTTGGTGATGCAATAATTAAATTGTTGTATCGGACGTACGTAACATATTCTTACCGCAATTCTTGTGTTTAGTTATTGTGTAAATGATCCAAAAGTAAAGCATGCATGTCAAAATGGATGTAGTTGCCCTTTAAACTTTTCACTAATAAATGTCCATCTAACGGTGTTGCAGGCAATTCAAGGTTGCACTGTTCGAAGAACTTAAATTAGTTTGAAGGTCTATGTGAAAAGACTGATGGGTTGGGACTTCAAACCCACTGCTTACACCAACCAAATTACATCTTGATTGGAAAACCGACCACAGGCTTGCCAGACAGCCATAGTAAGCATTAACTGAGGGCTTCTGTCGGTCCTATTGACAGGTTCATCATACACTTGAGCAACATTACGCAGGACTGTTAACTCTAGTGTCACTGAATGCCAACTCTGTTGATCATATTGGGGGTATTAGAAGAAGTAAAAAAAAAAAGGGAACCTCGGTAACCTTCATATTCCCACTGTCGTTTTGCTCTTGTGACGTTTTGCTATTATGTCGTTTTGCTATTACGACGTTACCCAGTACGTTCAAGCTTTGCTCTTTTGACGTTTTGCTATTTTGACCGTTTGCTACTACGACGGGAAAATGTTTTGCTATTACAACGCTTCGCTACTACGTTGTTTGCTACTATGACATTTTGCTACTATAACCCCACCCCGGGTCTAGTATTCAACTATCAGTTGGGAAAGTCTGAACAGGTTTACCACCCATTCATGATCTGTCTTCTTGTGCTCCCAAGGTTTGAACTGGCAATCAACTCTTTTTGATTCAAAGCCATGAGCCCCAGTCTGCTTTTTAGCTTTAAGCTCTTGGCTGTCACTATGTCCTGTTGTAAATTCCAACCTCAAAGGTCTTCAGCTAGACAAAATAAATCCTTTGACCGCAAGTTGCCCAATTTTTTGAATACCACAATGACTGCTGTGTTATCCATTTTCAACAACACTGCTTCCTCCATCCATTCTTTATAGCAAAAGGTCTTAAAAGTATGGTGTCCTATGGGGAAAACTAACATTTTGGTACTGCAGCTTCCAACACGTGAGTTCTCTCACTGCTACTCCTCTACCTCTAATAGTTTGTTCAGTTAACTCACAATATGTTATTTTCACCTTGGGAAACGGTAGTGTGACATCCAGTCAGATCACCATGATTCTCAGGAATCCATTATAAAATATGTGAATTCTTCGGTGATTTTTCAAAATTCGGTATGAAACAAGCGGGTAACACTCCATAGCGGGACGCTCGGGAAGCGTGACTGAACATTGAAGAGCCGCTGAGCGAACATGGTGGGGACAACTCAGTCGGCTGCGTGCATTGCGTAAACAGACAAAAGACGTAAATGCTGCTTCAAGAATTGGAATACATGTATTTTTGTTGTTCAATAAACGGTATAGTCACTCACGCTACTTACTATGTTTGTTGTTCAACAAAAGGTTGGGATTATTTACTATATTATTGTTTGTTTTTCAACAAAAGGTGGTATTGTTTACTACTTTATTGTTGCCGCGAGTTGAAAACCGAAGCGCCTTTAGTTTACCTATACTGCTACCTTCGGCTACATCAGTTTTTTGTGTATGAAACGAACATTAAATTTTATATTTATTCCAATTTCTCGTGCACTTTATATTTTACCGATTGGTGGAAAATAACCTAAACGATCCTGAATTTGGCAATACATGGCCCGTATGTCATGATGGCATTTTTTAACACAAGTTTTCTTTTCGAAAACAAATAAGGCTTAAATAAAAATCAACTTGCATGAAATTTAAACTTAAGACCAAGATATTTAAAATGATGTTACGAATATGACGGCCACGTTTTAAACAAATATTGTTCAACTACAGGGCATACGAAAAAAGTAATTAAAATTTTTCATTAAAAAGCAACATGTGTACGGGAGACTTTTTTAAATTTTTCACTGTCAAAATTTATCAAAAGGGGCAAGAATGTTTTTTTTTTCTCTTTTCGTAATTTCAGCAGGCAGTTAACTGTTTGTTCTGAAAACAAAGATATCAGAATTTCCAACAGTTGACAACTTGCGTATCAAACATCACTGTTTTCGTTATTTCAGATAAATCCCGTGAGGATTCTCAATTTGGGCGGTTTAGTTGCCTTCAAGCTCAAGTCATTAAAAAAATCGTGCACATGGTTTTCAGTCTTGCGGCCAAAGCAGCGGCGTAACTACAGGGTGGTAGAATGCCATCAGCCCCAGCCTCCCCCCCCCCCAAAAAAAAATTTACAATACAAAAAGGCTCTTTTGTAGTACACTAGTTTTATTTAATTTGATATAAACTTTATTTAAAAAATGAATTTCGAGTCCCCCTATCTTTAATAAAAACATATGGTGGTCCACAAATATATGCACAAGCTGGAAAATTTTTCCAAGTCCAGACTTTTTTCCATGTTTTTTTTTCAAAAAAAGTGAAAATAGGGACCACTAGACTGGAGTACGAATAGTGGTCCCTATTTTCACTAGGCCTATAACAAGAATAAAAAAAAAGTATGAACTTAAAAATTTTTCACCTCGTCCGTTTTTTATGGGGCATCCTGTGTATTGGGGGGGGGGGGGGGGGACTAATTTCCCGCCGGCTCCACCTGACGTAGCCATGCCACTGGGCCAAAGACTCTGGAATATCATAGAATACTCATGGTACATAGCATGAGGGCAGTCCTGTTAAACAGGCTAAGTTTTTTGCCCTTAGGCTGTGAATCTTAAATCTTGAAAACACTAAAAAAAAAAGTCCCAAGTTTTGCATAAAAAAAGCTCAACTTTTTGCAGAATTATCACACACAAAAAAATCATTTGACAGATAGGCTCGTTTCAGCCCGGATAAACAAGCTTAAAGCTCAAAGTACGTTGTAAATTGTAATTGCGGCAATTACATGGTGTGGAAATTAGCAGTAACGTGCACAGACCCTCGACAGGGCAGGCTCAGTAAAAGGTTATGCCGAGTTCCCCCCCCTCCGGACTTTTTTTTGGGGGGGAGGGGGGATTTGGCTTGTACTCTGCTTACTCTTTTCTGCCCCTTTCCAGGACATCTTTCTTGCCCTTTAGGCCCTTTTTTAGGCACGGGGGGAGGGGGGGGGAGAGAGAGATTAACCCGTCCCTTTTTGGAAAACTATTTTGTAAAAAAAATTATGCCCTCTTGTGCTTTTCTCTGCCGTTAAATGCTGGCTCCACTGCCAGAGAAAGAGCCTAGAAGGGCAAAAAAAGGCCAATCTCTATTTTTCGGGTGGCTTCCGCCCCCCCCGGAAGGTTTTTCACACCGTTTCCTGACCACCCCCCCCCCCTTTTTTTTTAGGCGTAGGTTTTTGTTTTTCTTGTAGGTATTACATTGCCAAGGTAGACGTGAAAAAGTAGTTTTTCTCACCTTCACAATGGCTTGGAAAACCAAACAGGAAAGGAACAGCACACTCTGTTAACTTTCTGAGGTTCACGTAGCCTTTTATAAAGCATTCTTCTGTGAAATGGTTTGAACACAAAAAATGATGTATTGTTGGAGAGAATTTTTCTCTTCGTACTTTGTGAAGCTATTGTTTTAGCAATGTGGGTTTGCTGAGAGGAAAGCTCATGGCAAAAAATATAAACATAATAGGTAACGGCTAATTATAATTTTTGTTAATGATAATTTATTGAAAGTAAAGCAGCTCTTCGAGGGGTATAAAGTTCCGTATGCGACCGCCAACATCAGTGAAGGTTTGCATAATTTCGAATGGACCTCACCGGGTTTCTAGGGCTATGTTGGTTAGGTTAGGTAAGATACCCGACAGCTGTTCGTTAAAATAACTTAATTTAATAAAAACGGGAGCAAGTGGTGGTCGCGTATGGAACTGACTCCCATTCGAGGTCACTTCCAAACCACCTTTTACCGATAAAAGTAATTTTTACGCACAGGTAGTGCCATTGCGCACGTGAGATGGTTTAGATTTGACCAGACAGACTGCTATTTCACTGATTAAGTTACCGGTGAAATGAAGTATTTGTGTAGTGTCGAGTGGAGTTTTGACAGTTAATGTCCGCGTAAACCTTCACCATACTGTTTTCATGGCTTGTGAAACACAACAGCGTAAATAAAAATACAACAGTGTAAATATAACAGCGCACGATATCACTTAGCAACTATCCGCCATGCTGTTAGGCCGGCCGAATGTCCCTACCATGGACCGTTCCCGCCCGTTCAATTCTCAGCCACGACGCCAGCGCTCATGGTGCGTCTAGACTATACTACTACTATTCCAAGGTCTTTGGTATGAAACGGAGGTTCCAAATCCAGTGGCTTCAGCAGCTTTTTGAACACCTTTTGGAGCCAGGCTTAACCTCTACAGTATCCAGACGCGTATTGAGCTTTTCCCATCAATTTGAGATTATTGGCCTTCAACCATGTCTAATGTTTGTTGTTCAAGAAAGTCGTTATTTATATCATACTCAGCATATGTGATTGAAGTCCTCACGCCAGCAAAACTAAATTAATCAATATCTCTGTCCCTATTCAATATGTTTCGACCTAATTTGGCCAGATAGTAGTAGAAAAGTATAGAAGGTATATTTATTCCAAAAATTTTGCAATTCTGTGCAAGAGTAAAATCAGAGAGCTACGCGTAAAACTGACAACTCTGCACTTGTTGATGTTGTGCAGAGAGAGAGAGGTAACTCGGGCCTACCAATAATATTGTCCCATGATTCTTCGGAATTTCTCGGGCACGCTGGCTATGTGGCGGGTTCGCAATCAGTAGTATACCGGGCTTGTACAGAGAGATAGGTAACCCGGGGCCTGCCAATAATGTTGCTCCGTCGGTCTTTGATTGTCCCGTGATTCTTCGGAATCTCTTGGGCACACTGGCTATGTGGAGGACTTTCTTGCCACAAGTCCGGTATACTACCAATTGCATACGCAATTGGTAGTATACCGGACTTGTGACAAGAAAGTTGAACGTCCCGATTCCCTTCTGTGTCTCTGTGACTTGGATGTGGAGTTGTTGTGTTTGCTGGTGTTGGTCTCGTACTGTGCATAGGCGACACGATGGGTCAGGGCAGGTGGCAATGTCATGCGATTCGTAGGGATTAGTTCTTGTTACAAAACCTTAGTGGCGTAAAACCATAAGGTGTGTGATCCGTCAAACTTGGGCAGCGTATTACCATCCCGCTTCAACCGGGCGGGATGAGAGCACGGCAAACCTCGGAAATCGTTGGTTTGTTGATGTGTGCAGCATATGAGTCCTTTGTTCTAAGCTGGTTGGAGCCGTTGGCGAAGCCTTGGCCGATGAGCACCGTGGTCCTGGTGGCAACGCTTTGGTATTGAGATGTGGGTTCATCCTGCAGCAGATTCTCGGAGCTGAGCCGCCGGACCAAGTAGGGATAGTGGCAGTGAGCCCTTTATGCACGGAGATGCACTGTCCCTGAGCTGATCGAGTAGTTGGACTAGTGACGACGCTTTGGTAATGAGTGGTACGCCATTCCAAACTGGAGTTGAGCCGTTGAACCGGCAGTAAAGACTGGCGACGAGCAACGTGGCCTCACCTTCAGGCTTGAAAGTGCTGATATGAATAAGTTGCTGTTAGTTGTGTGCTGTTTTGTGTCTGGGACGCATTGATGCCGAGCGCAAGAATTAGGAAGAGAGACAAAGAGTAAAGGCCTGTGGCCTTCCAATAATGTTTCTCCATTGGTCTTTGATTGTCCCATGATTCTTTGGAATCTCTCGGGCACACTGGCTATGTGCCAGGTACACAATCGGTAGTATACCAGGCTTGTGCAGAGAGAGATAGAGTGAATGAGTGAGAGAGAGCGAGCATGGGACCTGGCAATAATCTTGCTCCGTCGATCTTTGATTGTCCCGTGATTCTTCGGAATCTGTCGGGAACACTGGCTATGTGGCGGGTAGGCTACCGGTAGTAAACCGGGCTTGTGGTGAAGAAGTTGAAAGACCCGATTCCCTTCCGTGTTGCTGTGACTTAGATCTCGAGTAGTTGTGTTTGCTGGTGTTGGTCTCGTACTGTGCATCGGCGTTACGCTCGGCCAGGGAAGGTGGCAATGACATGCGAGTAGTAGGGATTAGTTCTCGTGACTAAACCTGAGTGGCACAAAACCGTAA
>JAHWFP010003117.1:37918-49354 GCA_023313725.1 Lithobius niger
AACTCGGCCGTGGTTGGTTTGTTTGTTGATGCGCATAGTGTGTAGGTCCTTTGTTCTAAGCTGGTTGGAGTCGTTTGGACTGGTGGCGATGCTTTAGTGGTGAATGGAGGGTCCCCCATGCCTTCGTGCTGCTAACAAATCCTCGTTTTAAACCAGAGTCGACCCTTCGGACCAAGTTACGAGACTGGTATTACCTCGTGAAGGTAAGCTGTTCCATCAACGATCCGCCAGTCTCTTGTGAGGAGGATCCCTTGCCTTTAGGTACAACATTTCGTTCTAAGCTGGTCGAGCTGCATGGACTAGTGGCTTCGGTGGAAATCGGTAAGCCTTTCTAAACTGAGTTGAGCCATTGGACCGAGTAAGCGAGATGATTGGTGAGCACTCTTATCATTTGGGTACTCCCCTGCTGAAAATGAACTGCAGAAAAACTGCAAAAAAAAGTGCAGTGAAAGTGCAGTAAATTGCCCACCCCAAAAAAACTGCAGTTCAAACTGTAGTTAAACTGCAGTTTTTTCCAATAATTGTAGGTGGAAATAAAATTTTAAAAATACATAAATAAATTGCGGCTATCATTCATAGTTTAATCTTAACAGTACATACAAAGTAACAAATTCCTATTCTTAATATGCATCCATACCTTCCCTGATATACTCCTACTTTACTTATAACGGCGTATGTTGTCAGTCGACTTTATATACCTAGCCAATCACTAAGCGTTAATGTGTATGGTTCCAAGTTTTGTATTTTGTGATATCCGCTAAAGTTATGCAACTGTTGGCTTGATTTTAAACAGTCAATTGGCATTTATTGTTCTACACTATACCAACCCTTTCTTGAACCATAAAAGTTTGTTCATAATTTAAGAATTGACACAACGTCAATTTCACTATTGGTAAACTGCAGGTATTTTGCAGTTTTGGTGGTATCTTGTTGAACTTCGCATTACCTGCAGTGTAACTGCCATTATTTTCCAGGTTTTTTTCAGTTGCTGTTAATGTGCACTTTTCACCCATTTCTTCATTATCGGTAAAATCTAATTTTTTCGATAATTTTGCCAAAAATTGACTTTCAATACACCATTTTACCGTTTTTTCGGCAGCTTTCGAATGGAGTTAATTTTAGCTAGTTGGCCACAAGTCATTTAGCAAAACCAAAAATGTTCCAAACGGCAGCAGCTAGACATTTTTTCTGTATGAGCAACTCATAATTTGTATGCTTCCCCCCCTCCAAAAAAAAAACAACCCTACTTTCACAAATGCCAAGTGATGCACTTTACGTCGTCTCCCTCCTTTCACCAAAAAAAAAAACCTATACCGGCCAAACTGTATAAACAAAGACGCACAGTCTCTTCCCTACCACCATATCTGCTGGAGAGAAAGGAAGGTGACACGGTGATCAATTCCAAAATAGACAAAAAGAGCAAGAAAATTATCAACAAGTTAACGAAACTGAAAATTTGTCGTAAGCAATGTCCTGGAATTCCTAAATTAAGTTGAACTAAAGTTTGCTTACCTTCCAATTTTTAGAAGGAAAAAAAAGAAAGTAACTATTCGGTATCGGATTCCCAGTATTCGATTAATATATCAGAATCAGATCGGATTGGCAAAAAGTGGGTGTAGCACGGAAAAACAGACATTTGGAACAAAATAACTGAACAACTACGATCATTTTATTTAGAGCATAATTTAAAGTTGGTGATGCGGTAGTCATCATATTACCATAATATCAACTAGTACAACACTTTGTAGGTGGTGGTCCCATGGCCAACATGGAAATTTTTAAAGTAGGGACGACTTTCCTGGATTTTTTTTTAAAGGAGCCACACTGTATAATGTTAGCCAATATTGTTAAAAACAGATTTTGAGGAATAATTTGTTCAGAGAATTGGGTAGCTAAAAATTAAAATTAATGTAAATCTTTTCCATTCCCTATTTAATTGATCACTAATCGTGCCCATTTGGCTTCCTGTTCTGTTTATTAATGAAAATTTTGTCATTACCAAATGCCGATCACACTACATGGGTATTAGGCCAAAATTAATCAGTGCAATTAAAAAAAAAACGTATGAAAAAAACTACATGGCCTCGCGCCCCCCCCCGCCCCCCCCCCGGGGGGGGGGGGGGGGGGGGGGAGCCGTGTTGGCACACCGAGTTTCATGATGCCCACACTGCTGGTTTTCGAGCCTTAGTTTTCTGCCATTTTGTGTTATCGTAGTTGTACTTAACCTTCTCAGCAGTGTAACTAGAGTTATTTTGTAGTTTTTAAGTTAGCTTGTTGAATTTCACACAAACTGCAGTTTAACTGCAGTTTAAAAAAAAAATGTTTGTGGTTGCCGTCGAATCTGCAGTTAAACTGCAGTTTCATTCCATTTCTGCAGTTTTTCTGCAGTTCATTTTCAGCAGGGTCTGTTCTGAGCTGGTCCAGTTGTTTAGACTAGTGGCGAGACGTTTGGTGGTGGGTCGTGCCAGCAGACCCCTCCCCCTACTCTTAAGCCAAACTGGACGGAATTGCGAGACTAGTAATGGGAGGAGTGGTCTTTGAGCTCGATGTCCTAAACTAATTAGTTGGAGTTGTTTGGACGAGGAGCTTTGTTTGGGATTAATCGGTATGCCTTTCTAAACCGGGTTGAGCTGTTGGACTGAGTAACAAAGACTCGGTGGCGAGCACTCGTTCCCTTTGGGGCTTGAGGGTGTGCTGTCTCTGAGCTGGTCAGAGTATTTGGGCTAGCGAATCTTCGGTGATGAGTGATACGCCATTCTGAACTGGAGCTGAGCCATTGGACCAGCAGCAAAGACTTGGTGATGAACAGCGTGACCTCACCTTTGGGCTTGGAAGGTTCTAAGCTGGTTGAGCCATTTGGACTGGTGGGCAACGCTTTGGCGGTGAGCTGTGGGTTCGTCCTGCGGCATATCCCCAGGCCTGAGCCGCCGGACCTAGTGGCGATAGTGGCGTTGAGCCCTTTATGCTCGGAGATAAGCTGTCTCTGAGCTGGTCAGAGTAGTTGGACTAGAGAAGACATTTCGGTGACGATTGGTACGAATTCTGAACTGGAGATGAGCCATTGGACCGGCAGCAAAGACTGGTTGAACACTGAAAGTTGTTGAAGGGCAGTCATTTCGAGAGTTGCCGGTGTTGTGTTTGAGTGGGTGTCTGACGATACATTCATGAACTAGCTGTCTGACAAGAGGCTAGGTGTCGAACATTGGGATGGTCGTGTTGTGTTTTCGAGTAGTTCTGTCAAGGTTGGAAGGTTGGAAAGCGTAGTGACCCACACGAGGCTCTTCTTTCTTTATGGTCTCGAAGGTTAGGCGATCGATTACTGTGGCCCATGAGGGTATGGTGGTGGGGCAAGATCACAATTAATTGCACTCTTACTGAATGACTGACAATAGAGGAGTTTGCCTTTTTTTACCCTAATGGTGATGGTTAAAATAAAAAAAATCCAGAGAATTTCGCTAAGTCCAAAAAACCAAGTGGTGTACCATGACGTCTTGTCAGACCCTGCAATAAAGCACTACCCAGATGGTGACGGTTAACATCGCAATATCCAAAGAATTTGGCTAAGTCTTTCGCTCACCCAAAGTAAACCCCATACCCCGTCGTCGCTCGAGACCTGGCATTCGCCGTGGTTTCAGAGACTTGACGAATACCAGGTCCAGCGACAGTTTGGTTTGGAATATTTTAGTCTTTTCCTGAAAAGTCAGTCACAGTTAGGCAAAGTGAAAACATAATTCTGGTGAAAGCTAAAGGCTACAAGGTTTATTCAGCGTAGGCTATACAAGGCGAGTGAGTTAGTGAAAATTCTGGCACAAATGGAGATCCAAACGATCTTGATGCGGCTGCAAACAAGTTCGTCCAGCGTGCCATCTTCTCAAGCTGTCATCCACACACACATTCGTGCGACAAGTGGCACACCACCAGATGAACTAGTGCCGTTCCTGTCTGTACTTCCTGCACACCTGGCATCTGCGGCTCCTCGTACTCTGCTCGTGGCGATGACTGGTACTCATGACGGCTGGAAGTCTGATAGGTCATGCCATGCGTACTTGATTAATGTGTTGGTTGGCGAGCGATCTTCGGTAAGACAGCTGGGAGCATTTGCCAGCCTTTTCGATGCCACAGACCATGACCATGTTGAGCCTGGCGTTGATGAGAATCTGGTTGAGTTTTTGGAAGATGAGGTAGCGGTGCCATCTTATGTACCTCCTGCTGACGTAGAACGAGGAGATGAGGTGATTGGCCATTTCCACACCATTTATGCATTCCATGTAAGTGGTGGCTGGTGGCGGGTAAGTGACTAGGCTTTTTCGGCCCCTGATAAGTCGTCCGACAGTACATTCTCCAGCTAAGGGATCTACGTTGGTGCTGAGTAGCGGAGCATCCTTGGTGTCATACCAGATGCTCAGCAGTAATCGGCCGCTCTGACGCAAGATACTGTCGCCATGTTCGTGCTCCTTCTTGAACTTGCACAACTCCTCCGTGTACTCGTATGGCATCCCGGTGGCATCGGCGTGTAGGCTCCTGCATGCAAAGGTTCCTAGTTTGGCGTAGAGGAACTGAAACAGCGAATGTTGTGTGAGCCATCTTGTTGTTCCAGAGTTCCTTGGCAGGGTCGATGGCCATGTGGCGATTTTTTCCAAAGTTCACGTT
Source organism: Lithobius niger (assembly GCA_023313725.1). Lineage (NCBI taxonomy): Eukaryota > Metazoa > Arthropoda > Chilopoda > Lithobiomorpha > Lithobiidae > Lithobius > Lithobius niger. Next base: position 42,569 of record JAHWFP010003117.1, read on the forward strand.
AGAAAGTAATGATATCAACCCAACCAACGAACTACTTACAAGATAGTTCCACCGAATATTAGTTCAGACATTAAAAGAAATACTTAACCATTTCGATACTAAAGCAGTGGTTAGGTTTTTCATTTACCCATAGAACTGTATTCTGTAGTGTTAGCTTGGCGGTTGTTCGTTAGTGAGGGTGATATTACCAATTTCCAAGGTGACACTTTTTGGTCAGTACAGGGGTTAGGCTTGCGATGCCACGCAAAAAAATGGTGGCAGCTATTTTTACTCTGATATCATTACTTTGAGTGGCTAAAACTTAGAGGGTTCTTTCCCTCTTGTGGGTTCAGATTCTGATTAAATAAATTAGTTGTATCTTTTTATTTTGTTAAAATATAGCTTCTATATGCCATGAAAATAAACATTACCTAATTTATTTAGCAGTTCCTCCATTTGAGCCCTAGAAAAGTTGGCTTGCCTGCCGTGCTTGCTGCACCCTTCTACTGCGCATGCGCCGATCCACCTCTTACTGTGCATGTGCGCAGGCCCCTATAAAAGGACGCCGTCTGGAGCTGGACTTCATTTCTTTCTTCTAGGGCCACGGCGTGTGGTTCTCTTGCGATCTCCCGACTTTCTTCTGCTACTACTATACCAGAACCTAAAGGATTCAGTCACGGGCTCCTATGGAATCTCCTATTATCATCGCTTCTCCGGATTCTTCCGCCCCTTTAGACTTCCGGTCTCAGGTTCCTGGTCTCCATCCGCCGGGATTCCACCCGGATTCCCCTCTCGGGCTCCCTTAAGGGACCCATGCCTTCAATAAGGAGACAGTGGCACGGATTTCTTGGCCACCTTGACTCTTGCAAGCCGCGCCGCCCAGGCGAAGCAAATGCCACTCCTTTGCCAGACTCTCCCGGATTCACCTCAATCGCCAGGATCTCGACACTTCGGCTTTCCTCAGCCATCTCATGGACCACTACTTTGGCTGCTAGCTAGCGGATCCTCTCCCTCGGCGATCGCCCTTCTGGCCTCCGATATCTCCGGTAGAAGACTCCGGACCCACCAACTCCAAGCCTCCCTGAGTCACCACAGGCACTCGGCACCCTCCTGCCGGTACCATTCCCAAGGGTTTCCTCGCCTTCGGCATCTCTCCACAGCAGCTTCTTCTTCTTCTGGATGCACCCCTTCGTTTTCACCCATGGATTGCTGCTTCCCCGTTCCAGTACCCCAGCAGAATGCTCCTCTAGCAGTATCACCTTGGCATCCACCGGCATCTGCACAACCTCCGGAGTCTCCCTCACCTTGTCTCCTCTGTGCTGAATTAGCCATCACATCAACCTCTCCTATAGCGGAGTCTCCTAGCCCAGGACCTTACGCAGCGATTCCGGGCAACCACTCACCAGACTTCCTGTCTCTGACTCCCAAGTCTCCAGTTTCCATCTCATGTATCCGGATTACCATCTCCGGCATCACACGAATTGTCTCCTCACGCCCTTCGACTTCTGCGACGACACCTGCTCACCTCAAGTTAAAGACACCACGACTCTCTTGCACGGAGCCCTTGACACCTCCGCACACCGGATTTCCTCCTACACAAGCTCCCCGGCCGGGTTCCCCAAAATTCACCTCAACATCATGAGGTTTGCATAGTTCTACAGATCTTCCTCACAGCCCAGGATAAGCCTGGCCTCCAGGTACCAAGCCAGGAAAATGCCGACACGGCTTCCAATCTGTCTTCAACTACAGAACCCTTGCCACTGATTCTTGGCATCCACGTCACCCTTCGGATTCCCGTACTCTGCACGGACTCCCTGCATCTTCGGCCATCAGGCATAACGACAATGCTGCGGACTCCCACCCTTGGGGACTCTTACCCGTTTTCTGTCCATCCCACTCCCTCCGGTCTCAGGCTGACCAAGTTATAGATAAAAAAAAATTAATAAAAATAATGATAAAAAAAAAAAAAAAAAAAAAAAAACTAAATAACAACAAGAATACAACAACAACATAAAGAAGATAACTTTACTATGGAACGCTCAGGAGGTCGAGACAACAACAAGAAGGCGTCCGTACGATCAACGACACTCTTCCACCATACAGTCACATCACCGGTTGCTGCTTCTTCCCTGCTTACCTTCATTAGCAACGTTTACTCCGTCACCAACCAACCTCCGGTTTCCTTTCAGGAACACGGTGGGGGTGAGTTACCCGGGACACCATGAATCAAAAAAGAGGCTCCAATAAGGATCTCCAGACGACCCTGTCTTCAATGCTTCACTATGAGTTATGCCACCACGGATTCCAGATCCAGGAACATCTACTCCACTCCTCCTGGTCGCCTCAAGGGCTCTGTGCCATACTACCCCGTAACTCCGAACACCTACAGCTTTCAACACCCACCTGAGCACGATGCCCAGCTCATCTGCGGTTCCTTCCCCAGGGACACTTCTTCTGCTTCCTCTTCCTATCACGGTGAGGCGCCATCTCCCATCAACATATCGGTTGCTTCTCGCCCCTGTAATGCGGGAGTTTTTGAATTCAGCAGTTATACACCGCACACAAGTCTCGACCGCAAGCATGGCAAATCCGTTCAACAACGACTCTGCGAATTCTCCAACCCAAGACCAAGATGCAGCAACTTCGGCTCTAGTGAAAGGACACGTAGGGCCTTTTCCAGACCTAGTACGGTGTCCATGCTTGGAATTTGTACGTGAAAAATGGCATCTGGACCCACATCCATGCTGCCAACATCACCGTACCTATGATTGGTTGGTACACTAGGATGTGTAGCGTTTGCGCCACCATTACGGAAACGGAATGGAAAGTAATTATCCTCCAGCACAAGAAAACTCGCCAGCAGAACTTGAAGTGTGTCTTGCACAAATCCTTAACCGACTCTCGTGCTTCCAATCTGGTCACAGAGTTACCTTCGCAGACCCCGTCTCGGCCGTGTCTACACAAGACTTTTCTACCAAAGTATGTCCTTCCTTCCGATGTTCACCCTTCGAGAAATACCGATACTCCGTCTAGTCTACGCTACCGTCCACTTCCTGCAAGCGGCTAAAATCGACCACTGGCATCCCCACCAAGAATCGCCCCACCATTCTGCCGGATTCCAAACGACCACGGTCTCCCTCTACGGACACTCCTTCAACTCCCCCTGAGTCCAGTCACGAGTCTAATCCTGCAGCACCTATCAGGCTTCCATCACTCAACGAGGTACGAGCTTCCCTCGTGCGAGGCCTCCACCTCCCTGTAGAAGACGAGGCCCACTTCGCCATCAACCTAACTCCATCCTGTTAACTCTCCAACAAGATTTGGACTCTGCACGGGGCTCTAATGTTTTCCTACAAGGTTCTACCAGGTTATTGTCTTCCCTGCAACGCACGGTCGACCATCAAATGGACACCATGCGGTTTCTCCGATCAGCCAACTCGACTTTCGCTACGGACCTATGCTATTTCTAGGACAAGGATTCCTCACTGAAAGTCAGGAACATGTTGAAGAAAAAACTCCAGTTCACAGCAAAACTTTCACCACTTCCACCGTCTCCCGCGTGGCGTACGGAGTACTGCGCCCGCTTCCATACCCAACTCCCCCTCAGGCACCCTTCGCCACAAGTTCCAAGAATGTCACCAACTTTGACGACTCAACCTCACGCTAGCACAGACTCCTCAACGTTGCCATCAACATCCCTCCCACAGATAACAGTGGACCCAGGAGTCTCATTTGAAACACTAATCCCTCGCCAAGTAAATGTCTCCTTCAATCCTGCATCTCAAGCCTCCACTGCAGTGCTCCTGACTGCACAAACGACGGTATCCTTCTGGTCTGCGGCGCCCTCATCGTCTAGTCTTCAACAATTATCCTCTTACTCCGTCTGGCAATACGACGACGCATCGTCTTTCCTTCCGGGGCTCGTCCAATGTATCGACCGTTCCACCCGGGATCTTTGCTACAAGGATTTCCAGGCATGAGCCAAGGGTATGGCGCTTGATTTCCGGGCCCTGCCCTGAAATCCACCCGCTTCATACTGACTCCCAGGAACCCCGCCATCTTCTTCAACCTTTCAAGTTTACAGCCTCGTCAGTACTCCGTCCCTCCTCTGGGTTCCTCGGTATCTGGCCCCTTCAAATGGTTGCTTCTCCCTTATACAAAAAAAACAAAACAACAACAGCGAAAATCGTTCTTCAGAGACACCATCTCATGGATCTCCCTCATTCCGTCTAGGAATTTACTCCATTCTATTTATTCAAGAACACTGATCTTCATAACCTATGCAAGGAAACATCTCTTTTTCCTTCCCCAATAACCTCTTTGTGACTCTCTTCGTCCTTCATCGTTCTCCAAATCCTGCAGATTCTGTCATAAGCACTCCGTACCCTGCACTCCGGCCTTACAAAACTTCTACGAAGCATTACGGACCTTTCCCTTGGAAACCTGCCTCGCTCTCCCACTGGTTCCACCCTGGTTTTCTGGAACTTCTCATGACGCGGCTTGCTGCTCTGTGTAAAGACAAGACTCCGGCTTCCCGGACCCTCCTCCCTGCATGATTTTTCATTACCATTACCGAAACGGGACCCGGCTTCCCGGATTCCCTTTGATATCAACACACTCCAGTTTCACCATGCTCACCTCAACTCTAAGGTAAAGGAGAATCTTGTCATGTTTGCATGCCTAACTTTTTTCATTACCTTGCCCAGGACTCGGTCTCCGTCGCTCTACGACAACTCCTCGCTCGGATTCCTCAGCATAACGGTATATCGGTCCACGAGGTATTGTAGACTCCGGGTCAGCCTGCTTGCAGCACGGGCAGCAGCACTTTGGCATCCTCCACCATGGGACAAAATCTGCTAAATAAATTAGGTAATGTATGTTTTCATGGCATATAGAACGACCAAATACCAGGGACGACTGGTTGATTTTGGTTTCTATTGCCCTTATGATTACCAAAGCCCGCCCAGCCTCCCCTCTCGGTCGCCAAAGAAGACCCAGTGCGGAAGAAAGAATAAAGTCCAGCTCCTGCCGACGTCCTTTCATAGAGGCCTGCGCACATGCGCAATGAGAGGGGGATCGGCGTATGCACAGTAGATGGGAGCTGCAAGCACGGCCGGCAAGCCAACTTTTCTAGGACTCAAATGGAGGAACTGCTAAATAAATTAGGTAATGTTTGTTTTCATAAGGGCAATAGAAACCAACATCAACCAGTCGCACCTGGTATTTTGGTCTTTTACTCCTTTCCTTTCTACTCTCGACCATAAGAAAAGCATTAAAATTCATGATAAATTTTACACTTTGGCATCACCTCAAAAGCGCTGTGAATCAAGAAACCCTACAGGTTAAAGATCTCATATCGTACAAATATCCCATACCAATAAAGCGACTAATCACTTTCGTCATTTAACCAGTGATTTCTGAGCCAAAACAACCAAGTTTCTCGTCTCACCTCAGTCTGATATACCTTGCTTATCCGACAATGATGATGATGCTATGGGCTTCCCTTTTGAGTGCAGGCCGCAGCCGCAATGCCTTCCCCTCCAACACGCAACAACCACAGAAACCCCAAGGGAAAGTGTCCCAGTAAAACGGCAGAGCGCGGGCGAGGACAAAGCTTCGACGATCACCCACTAGTCGCCACTTTAGCTTTTGGACTCGCACCCAGCGTTAGCCATGGCGCCAGAAGGAGAGAGGGACAATTTTGCTAGGTAGAACCTATCGGATATCCTAGGTTCTTTTACATGCCACAATCGACATGAGCACGAGACATCACAGGACCCTTCTCAGCCCGAAGATGCCACTCAAACCAGGGACCTCTGGCACATGAGACGGTCATGCTAACCATCAGGCCTCTCACTTTGCCCCAACGAAACGCCATTATTTTCTAAAACGAAACTAGAACAAAAACGAAACTCTTTTAACATACAAACCAAAAAATTTTATTTTAACGTTAATCTAGGCAGACGCTAGTGTGTCGCCGCCAAGTAACAGTAGATCATCCCATTGTAGACTTCCGATTGTTAAAAATTGATTGTTAATGATAAAAAGGCGGCTCACTAGCAGACATGTGTCTGTTAACTGTAAGGAATTGAAAGCATATTTTGGCATGTTGAGGATAAATCCCAATGAGACAGAAATGTTTCAAATTGTGGAAACAGAAATGCGTGGGAGCGTTTTGAAATTCGCCACGGGCGAATTTAAATTTAGTTTCTTTTCCAATGTTGCAAACAAAGATTTTAAGCAACAATGGCTTGAACAATCAAGACTGGTCCTTAGATTTATTGTAAAAGCTTGGACGAACTAAAAACTGAACTGTAACGAAGGACAAAATAAAGAAACATTAACGTTGCCGTGGATTGCGTAAGAATAAAGGGATGCGCGTTAGATAATGGTTACGCAACAATACGAGCATACACGAGCTAATGGGTTTTTGTTAATAACCCAAAAATAAATTGCTTCGCATTCTGCTGTTTTAGTAACAACGACCTTCGGGGGTTTCTGCATGACTAAATGTGAACGAAATCTTGAAAAATTAAGGGGAAGGTGAAGGGCTAAACAAAACAACTGAAGGGGATGCACTGATTGAGTGAGCGAAGCGAACGAAATCAGCGATTGTTAGTCAGTGTGTGCAAAAATGGGATCGAAGCATCTTAAACAGATGGTGTAACCTTATGTACGTTCACAGTCCTATGAAAGTTGTGATATCCACCCAAAACCAAAACTGGTAGAAAAACCCGCCAAGTTTCCAAAAACGATCGGCCTTTGAAGGTAGTGATATCATTCCACCAGGGAAAGGCCGACAAGGTT
>JAHWFP010003117.1:49754-60395 GCA_023313725.1 Lithobius niger
TTTTTGGAAACTTGGTGGGTTTTTCGACCAGTTTTGGTTTTGGGTGGATACTGTCTAGCTAGCAAACTGTCTAGCTGTCTAGCTGTCTAGCTAGCTGACTAGCTAATAAGATCTTTCCCATGTTAAATCCCATAGACTTTTTTGCTCATGGCACGCGCAAAATTGAGAAGGCCTACGTACCTGAACTTTTGCACACGGATGCATGGTGATCTGAGGATGGTCCTTTTGTTGGTTTGGGGGTTGTAGGGGTCAGGACAAATGCGTGGGAGGGTTTTGAAATTCGCTTAAATTTCTTTTCTTTTCCAAGTTGCAACCAAAGATTTTAATCAACAATGGCTTGAACAATCAAGACTGGGCCTTAGATTTATTGTAAAAGCCTGGACGAACTAAAAACTGAACGGTAACGAAGCACAAAATAAAGAAACATTAACGTTGCCGTGGATTGCGTAAGAATAAAGGGATGCACGTTAGATGATGTTTACGTAACAATACGAGCATACACGAGCTAATGGTTTTTTTGTTAATAACACCCCAAAAAATGCTTCGCGTTCTGCTGTTTTAGTAACAGCGACCTTCGGAGGTTTCTGCATGACTAAATGTGAACGAAATCTTGAAAATTAAAGGGGAAGTTGCAGGAATAAACAAAACAACTGAAGGGGATGCGCTAATTGAGTGAACGAAGCGAACGAAATCAGCGATTGTTAGTCAGTGTGTGCAAAAATGGGATTGAAGCATCTTAAACAGACGGTGTAACCTTATGTACGTTCACAGTCCTATGAAAGTTGTGATATCCAACCAAAACCAAAACTGGTAGATAAACCCGCCAAGTTTCCAAAAACGGTCGGCCTTTGAAGGTAGTGATATCATTCCACCAGGGAAAGGCCGCCAAGGTTAATCCTATTAGCCAAGTTAATCGCACTGAATAATACTTTGGACGTTAAATGAAAACTTGAAGATTGCTAGCCTAGTAGCAATCTTTTAGTTTTCATTTAACTTTCGAACTATTAGTATATGCGATTAACTTGGATAATAGGGTTAACCTTGGCGGCGTTTCCCTGGTGGAATGATATCACTACCTTCAAAGGCCGACCGTTTTTGGAAACTTGGCGGGTTTTTCTACCAGTTTTGGTTTTGGGTGGATTTAGCATTACTTTAGCTAAAATGGTGAATGTACTCAGGTTGCAGCTACTAGGACTGCAGAAGGAAATAAAAGAATTGTGAAGCTTCGAAAATAGCCTACTAAAATATATTACGTTTGGTAATAATATGTGTGGCAAAAGACGCTGCAACTGCGTTATAGTCCAGTTGCCAAATGCTGATTTGTGGCCTAACCTAATAAAAACTGTCTGCCAAAAATGTTTTTACGCAGAGATGTTCTACAATATATCCCTACTACAAAACATAATGATGCCACCTTGGCACTCCTGGGGAATTCAAGATGGTGTCCAAAAATGGCGACAAAAAACTGTTTTTTGCTTCTAGCGTCTAAACTGTTCATTCGATTGAAAATTAACCGGTAACAAATTATGTTTAGAATAAAAGTTTCTTCAAAACAGGTTCTATTCGTATTTTTGGTAAAATTAATCCTTTCTGCCGAAATGCGTTATTTAAGTTATTTTAGGACATTTACGCATGTTACATACAGCAGTGCATAATGTATGTTGCAATTCCTGACTTTAAACAGCTGCAGTACCCGTTCTAATTCGGAAAAATGGACGTGATTAGGCTTTCGAAGAAAGATGAAGATGTATATTTTCTAACAAGGGAAATTAAAACGATTTATATTAATTAGGAGCTAAGCTACGGTAGTTTACTACGTTGTAGCGCTGTGTTTTCGCTCTGTTTCACCACAAGTTACATCTTTAAACTGCTGCACCACACGTTCTAATTCGGATAAATGGACGTGATTAGGCTTAGACGAATTACCACAAGGGTAATTAAAAAGATGCATATTAATTAGGAGCTAAGCTGTGATAGTTTTTCTACAGTGTAGCACTGTGCATTTTGCGCTATTTTACCACAAGTTCCATCTTTAACTGCCGTAGCTTAGCTTATAAATAGTTTTGATTACCCTTGCAGGAAAATATACATCTTCATCTTCCGTCTAAGCCTAATCATGATGATTTATCCGAATTACAACGGATAGTGCAGCAGTTTAAAGATGGAACTTGTGGTAAAATAGAGTGAAGAGCACAGTGCTACAACGTAGGCAGACTACCGTAGCTTACCTCCTAATTAATGTAATTCGTTTTAATTACCCTTGTTGGAAAATATATATCTTCGTCTTTCATCTAAGCCTAATCATGTCCATTTATCCGAATTAGAACGGGTACTACAGCTGTTTAAAGCCAGGAATTGTGACAAACATTATACACTGTTGTATGTAACGTGCGTAAACGGCCTAAAATAACTTAAATAACGAATTTCGGGAAGAATGATTAAGTTTACTAAAAATATAAATAGAACCTATTTTGAAGGAAATTGTATTCTTAACATAATAGGTAACCGGTTAATTTTCAATCGGATGAACGGTTTGGACGCTAAAAGAAAAAAAACCGTTTTTTCTTCAATTTTTGGACGCCATCTTGAATTCCCCTAGTGTGTCAAGGTAGCATCATTAAGAATTAGGTTAGGGGCCATTCAAAAACCACGTGGCCGTTTTTTAAGCCATTTTTAACCCCCCCCCTCCCCCCTGTGTGGTCATCTGTGGCCAGATCCTGGCCCCTTCAAAAAAACCAGGTGGCTCATAGCCACCCCCCCCCCATACTTAAAAAAAATACCATCTTAACGTGTTTTTGACAAATGCGGTACCACTTCATATAAAATTTGTTATTGTGCCGTACTAAATTTGATGAATTGATAGTGTCCGATACGAGAAGCCCATCGATAAGTACCCCCATATTCCACTTTCGCTTTTAGACCGCCCGCACACTGAGCGACTTGGCCGTGCGGCCAGGTCGCTGCAGCCAATGAGAATGCTTACCGTTTATGTAAAATCACGCATTAATCATTGTCAATGGCTGCAGCAACCAGGCCACGCGGCCAAGTCGCTCAGTGCGTGGGCGGTCTTAATAAACGTAGCCGTTTGATTCATTGTGTGAAATATTTTCACCAAAACGTTTGGCGATCTGCAACGACTGCTAGACTAACCTTCATCCGGGATTTGTAACAGATGGACAGTAGAAAATTGTAATGTAATGCGTTCATTATTACGTAGGCCATCACTGCTTGAATTGTCCCAGTGAAGCACTCGACGGCAGCCGCGCACTATTTAAATGAATTTAGTCAAGGAAACGCATTCTTACATTGTTGAAAATTTCTACAAGCCGCAGAATCTTCCACCACTGTGCGGGATATATAATTCGATTGACTGGGGTCCAGACGTTAAAGGTCGATGTAGGAAAAATCTGCCTCAAAACAAAACCTATTAAGGATTCCCGCCAAGCTATTTCAGCCGTGTAAAGTCGTGATATCAAACGCCAAGCCATTTCGCCAAGCTAATCCCACCGAGTAATAGTTCTAAGGTTAAATGAAATATATGAAAATTGCTTTCTGCGCAATTTTAATTATTTCATTTAATGTTTGAAGTCTTAGTGACCCTGAACCACTTGACCAATTAGAAGAGGCCTTATGAAAAAGGCACATCCCCAGAGAAATACCTGTAAAATGAGCTAAGAACCAGCTTTATCCACCGCATGGAAGAATTTATTTTCGTGATACAGAAAATGGCGTTACCAGTAGCCAGTAATTAGGCAAATATCAACATTATTCAAGTCGATTTTTCAACGAGAAAACATTAAGCTGTGTCACTAACAGTGACTTTTATGTAGTCAGGCTACCAAAGTTTCCCGATCAAACAAGTTTCAGCCTTTTCAGCCTATTTATCTTCAGATGGCTGAAAACTCCTAAACTACATTTGCTGTAAAGACACAACGTGTCTAGTGGTCGCCATGCTCATATATATATTTTATCTGGATGTTATCGGTAATCTTGTCGGATGACACGCTAGCGTGAGTCTTGATATAAGAACAATGTAAGTCTGAGTGTGATGGTATGTACAGACTTTTGTACGGTAAATGCACTCATCCATTGGAGATTTTGGCTTTCCCTTCAATGCAATAGCCACGTGGCTAATTTCGAAACCCCCCCTCCCGCTATTGTGGTTACTTGTGGCCGAAGCCGACCTCCCCCCCACCCCCTGGCCGGCCACGGGGTTTTTGAATGGCCCCTTACACACACCATAAATGTACACAATCATCAATGAGCAATTTTTCACACTATTCTTTTGGGTTTTCGTGTCGGCTGCCGGACTATTAAGCTTCTGTCACCCTCCTTCTTTCATTTAATGCGTCAGTCCAATCAAAAATTCTTGGTCCATTGAATCGTGTAAACTAAGCGAGCCACGCCTTTAGAAGAATCTCTGAGACTAATCACAAATGACGTCATGTACAAAGTCCAGGTTTTTTTTTTTTCATGTTTCGTTTCGTTTCGTTTCGTTTCGTTCTCATCACTAGGATGAAAACGAAAGTAGGTTGCGACGGTTGCTTGTGTTTGTGGAAAACGAAACTAGCACGAAAACGGAACATCACTTTTCTGGAAAAAAAAAAGAGATTGGAAGTGGTGGCGGAGAGGAGGGGGTATCCACGTGTGTTGGATTGTTTTACCCTGCGGTTCTGTTCACAGATTAGAGAACGTCCGCGGGCAAATGTTCAGTAATGAGCAAAGTTACTCCGCCCGAGCGAAGCCTGGTAGTTTTGCTATGAATGCATAAAGGTCTAGGAGCTCTCCTTTCTGCCTTTCCTAGCTGGAGTGATCACGGATCGAGCCACAAATTTGGTTGCAGTCAATTTGGCTTAGATGTCAATATAAAAGATGAAACTTGGCTGGACGCTGTCCTTTAAGAGGTTTTTGTGTCTTGTATCACATTTTTGCTGCAAGCTTTTAAAAATATAGAAGCGAATCTGGTTTAATTTATATGAGTCACATGTTTTTTGTTGGTCCGGTTGCATTCAAACTTGTAACACAGGTTATATATCGGTTACAATTCGTTATCTTTCTCAGTTTGTTTCTTTTTATCGAGTTGAATACACACTCTTGAATGCCGACAACCCCAACGTTTGTTGAACTTCAGCGTAAAAGAAAAACTAAAAGCGGCTTAAATAAATATCCATGTAGGCTAAAACCAATAAAATGGAGAAAGTTGAGTGTTAGTTTATTTTACCCAGGTATTTTTTTTTACCAGAGTTATACCCTAGATTCTACTTTGCATGCTCTAGATTTCCATTATTTTTACCATAAGATAAATTAATGACCGTCTTAAACGAGAATGGAGTGAAGTACATCCGCTATTAGGGCGCGTTTGTGCAACGAGGCTTTCAGGCTAGCAGAACGATATTTGCTAGTCAACCGTCATTTTTTACGATTTGTTTCCAGTTTCTACTAAATGAATGATTGATTTATTCTAGGGCCGCGACCCGTGGTCATGTGCCCAGATACAACAACTACATAATAAAATAAAGAAACTCAAATACAAATTACAACACACTACAGACCGGTACCACCAAGACACCACTTCATACTGTTCGTACTGTTTCATACGTCACTTGAACCATCAGCAATGGTGCTATCTGAAATTTCCCTCACCGCCGGTGGTACTTTAGTTACTGCACTAAAAAGCTGAATTGAATTTATAGTCCAGAATAACCACTGTGTACTAAACAGAATCCACTGCACGACTCACAAAAGGAGGCTGCACCTAATTCCTGAAACCAGCAGGCAGAACAGGTCACACAACACACAGGCACTACAATGCATTACCCTGGAGCTCCTCGGGGGTTACAGTGGAATTCCGTCATCAACAAGAAGAGAGAGGTCACCCGAGGCCCCAGCTAGAGGAAGATCCCAGTTGCCCTAACATACACGGCCACAGCACGGAGCCGTTTAACACAGTCGTGACTCCCTGCCTGCGAGAGAAGGTGAGGCACGCCAGGATGTAATCGTAGCTACCCAGTGATAATCCCCCTCTGACGATCGTACTTCTTACAGGAATACAAAAAGTGGTCAACAGTCTCCGCTCACCGACACAATGTGCAGTCAGGCGACCCCCACCCAAGCTTATACTGGTGAGCACAAGGCAACGCATGCCCCGTCGTCAGCCTAGACAGTGTACGCTCAGAATTTAGCGGGAATCCACCCACTCAATACAGCTGACAGATTGTAGCCTGAAAAGACAACGTCCCATCGTAGCACTGCAGCACTCATCGTCCCATTCCTTCCGAAACAACCCTCTTACGGTGGGCTTCCTCGCTTTGGCTGACGACGTCAGAGTAATCTCCGGAGCACCATCAGTCCACACCATCTGCTTGGATATTCCCCTTATTATCCGCATGGCCTTCCATCCATGTCAAAACCACAACCCCCCTACACATCACTGTCCACATCTTTGTACAGATGGAGCAGATGAGCAGGTCACTCACATCATGCTTCCGAACTGCGCTCTATATCCTGCCGATAGCAGACTGGGAGTCCGAAAGAACCGTGAAGGATGGTAGATACAAATTCAGAGCCACAGCGGGAGCCACTAAAATAGCAATGAGTTCACAGTCCGTGCTGAACACACGGCCTTCACTCTGTGGCACAGAAAAACCTTAATGGATGGAATAACAACCCCAATCCTGCCCTCTTACACGTCTCGTCGGTAGAATGCATCACAGTAAACATTGCAATCCGTCCTTCTACGCTCAGACACAGCAAGTAGCTCAGGATACCACGACCACGGGCTGACCGGTTTGGCACCACCTACAGTCAGCGGGAGACTTTCACCCGCCTGCAGCAGTATGGTCATACCACGGCCAGCCACACCCAGGGCCTCTCTAATCCTGGGAATGACCCCACTATAGTCCAGCAGAATCCGACCAACAGCATCTGTCCTGCCTCTTGCAATGTTAAGCAAGCACAGGGACAGCAGCTGTTCCTTTGCACGTAATGCAGTGGTGGCTCCGTGCTTTCAATCCACACGGCCTGGACAGATGTGGAAACCAGGCACCCGGTCACCAACCGCAGACAGCATTTCACCGAGACCTGGAGCGATTTTACATGCTGCTGGGCGGCACATAATCCAGGAAGTGGTAATCCAGGAGGGACCGAACAAAGGTCCTGTATACGGAGAGGACTGATCCCCTCAGAAGATTCTTGACATACGACAAGACCCTCAAAATCGCTGACCACGCACAAAATGAATGCGGTAATACATAAACAATTAAATGTTTTATAAATGACAACTAGGATAAAGAACAAAGTGCACCAGTAATTTTAAACATTGCTACAGCATTGTTGTCATTTCACAATATTTCCGAAATTTGCTATTCTCTCTCCTGGCAGTGACAAACGACGGTAGAATAAATAGCTGCTCACAGCGAGAATTCAGAATCCAACATGGCGTCCATTTCGGGGTTCTCCAATCGACAATAAACCATCGAACGCTAAGATTTAGAATTAGTCCACCGTCTTGTACTCCAATATAAATTATGTTCCGATTGTTATAAATCGACGCCGTCATGTGGGACGCTTCGTACGTCGTGCCGCTAGGGACGAGAAGAACTGCATCCGCCTCGAAAGCCGCATGCTCCGGTAAAGGCGAGAAGCAGCCAGCAGATTTTGTATTAAAGCGGCACTATCACCAATTGAAAAGCGAACGAAAATACCATGGCGCCATCTAGCGGCAATGATATTGTTAACCTTTACAGCTTGCTCCCAGGTGCATGAAGACTTACCAAATTTTCACTCAATAATTAAGGAGGTTTTGGCTTGTTTGTTTCGTTAAAAGAAATGCCGTTGTGCATTCTTTCTCTTGGTGCAAGCAACTCCTAGATAGTAACAGATAGCGCTAGATGTTGCCAGATTCTGCCTACTTTCAATCGGTGATAGTGCCACTTTAACCAAGTAAAAGCTAGTGACCGAGAAAATTGACGTTGCATAAACCAGCCCTTACATGCGTAACGTGCCGTTTATTTTCGATACCTAAACTTGGCAAGTTCGTTTTTGATAGTTTCACACTCGACAATCTGTACTATCCACGCGCGCTGTTTCTTCGATGGGCGTGTCAGCGGTTTTCGGCGCGCTTCTCTACTAAACATTGTTCGTACGATGATGTTTTTAGGTTTTTAAAAGCTTACAGTAATAAACGGCTACCTAGTCACATCCAGTCTTCTGTACAGTTCCTTCACTACTAAGGTGAGGCGCACACCTCTATTACGTATTGCAACAGCTATCTCTATTATATAAGGCTAAAAACAGTAACCATCAGAATTACTGGTTAAAAATATGTTAGCTTTTAAGCTTATTTTACATTTCAGGCATAATTGTCAACTTCTAGGCCTAATTTTTACCAGCAGCTTTAATTTCGTAAGCAGCAGCTAACGGAGATTTGGATTGTATAGTAAACTATTCATTTTTGTGACACGGTGCACTTCCGGGCACACAGTTACAGTGTTAACAACGTAACACGCAATGTAGCCTATATAGATCAGTGGTAGGAATTGACGGGAGAGACACTGTTGATGAAGCCAGCAACGACTCGTAGCAACTTGACGTTGACGTGGTAACGTGACTTTAGGCTTAATTTTTAGTTTTTAGGCCTTATTTTTTTAACGGCTATTTTAATTTCGTAAGTAACAGACAGGCCTAATGGAGAATTTGGTTTGACGACACGCTTATTCATTTATGCAACTTGATGCAACAATGCGACGAGACTATTTTAAACGAAGCTAAAATCCATTGTTTTTATTGCGTGTTATCTTAGGATTTCAATTCGACGATCAAATGTTATTATTTAATTTAGTTACGCTGAAGAAGTCTATTAGCTATAAGGAAGTAACGATGTTTTAATTTGCCATGCTGTTTAACTAACTTCTCACACTGAATCTAAGGTTGTAAACCGTGGTCGTCTCAATCTGGTACCGTTGCAAAGTTGAAAAAAAGCGACAGACGGACGCAAAGAAGAATGATAAATGGTCTAGTCGCTTCATCTTTGGACGGGCGGACATAGTCGTTGCAATAGTCTTCTCAGCCGGTACGGCTGTACAGCAGACTAAAAATCTTATATCTTTCTTTTCAGGAGTACACAAAGCACCATCACGAGGAGTAAAGAACAAACTGCATAACTGATCCAGTGTACTCCAGCGTTCGACGTAGTGGCATAGCTATCTAGTGCAGGCAGGTGCGGCACTATAGCCCACCACACAGGGAATGGGTTCACCCTGCCAGTAAAATGATTTAAAAAAATACGAATTGTTGGGTACTTTTTCTGAACTAGCTGGTAACCCGGTAAGAACGGCATGCGTCTAATCTGGCAGCGCACCCAACGGTATTCTTCATTCGATTGCTAAATATGCCACTCACGAGCCATTTCTCAGCCGGCATTGTTGTTGCTGATGATGATAGTCCTATATAATTTATTAACTCAATGGATAGTCCTAGCATAATTGCGGCATGGTCCGTCGATCCTATTACCTTCGGTAATAGCCTGCTGGCTTACCGCTGAAAACTTACTTACGCCACAGGAGTTTTCAGATGGCGTTACTAGTAAACGTAGGCGGAGAATATTTGTATATAGGAGCTATAATTAGTTTACAAATGTTGTCGGGTGCATGGTTTACGTGCATAATAATTTCCTCTTCTTGTTGTTGTTTGTTGTTCGTTAGTACCCCTGTTTGTTAAGTAATTTTTGTAAAAATTGTTTATTGATATAGTGCAATTCTTTTAGAAAATGACGATTAAAGCTGTTGAAAATAAATAGAATGCTGGCGAATTACTAAAGGTAATGCTGGCGAATTACCGAAGGTAATAGGATCGACGGATCATGATTCTGGTATTAATAATGTAGATATTGAGTTAGATAGTAAGGCCATTCACTTGTTAGTATTGCTCACATAATCCACTTCATGAGCCTAGTTAGCTGAGTTTTCTTTTTTACTTTAGTTTTCGCTCTCTCGAACGGAAGCCATTTTTTTTTGCAAACATTCGAGCATTCTATTCCATTATTCTTTTCTGTTGGCTTAGCCCCATTTCACGCCACGTTTTAATTCAAACTATAGCCATATCGTTCGCTTCGCTCACCCTATTGGCGTCTATCCATGCTTCATATAATTTCTTTGATACCCCAGAACATCACATAATTGATATGAAATTATTTCGACGCAAGCTATAATTATAATTGTTTCCTCAGAGCACCTGCATTTCATTTGCATCATTCATAACGAACGATTTGTTTTTTTGTTTGTTTGTTTGTTGGCATGTGTGTATGCCTACCCCTACGAAAGTGAGAGTAGCGCCAAATGAAAGATTGAGAGAGCGAAGTGAACTCCAGAACTCATCCAGAACTCCAGAAATCCAGAACTCATCGAGACGACGCATTAAAAAATACGCTAATAATAATAATCAAATAATAATCATGGGACAAACCGTCGGCGGTACCTAAACATAAGTATCCATTTCTAATGTTCCGTTTTTTCGAAAACAAAAATCGGTGGACGGTGGACACATATAAAATGGAAGCGAAAAAAGCCAACAAATTAACTGAGCAAAAACCGGCTTCACCGTTTAGAAAAACACATTAGAGCTCGTATCCCCATACTCACAGGT
>JAHWFP010003118.1:0-15140 GCA_023313725.1 Lithobius niger
CAATCTATTGGCGCTCCCTTCAATGCAGTAGCCATGTAGTTTATTTTGAACCCCCCCCCCCCTTCCCCCATCATTGCAGTTACTTGTGGCCAAAAGCCGACCCCCTGGTGCCTACCTCCTGGCCGACCACGTGATTTCTGAATGGCCCCTATCCAAAACCAGAAATTACTAAATGGCAAGCTACGTTTATTATACGTATATGATTTGTTCACTCCTGTCAGAACTTTATTTCCTTTTTTTTTTTATAAACCCTTTCAATTTTTTGTGGTATTCCTGAGGGAGGGGAGGGAGAACACACTGCATGACGTCACTTAAGACTCGCCTCTGCGATGACCGCGCAGAGCAAATAGTTAGTCCCAATTTCAACTTCTTTTCAAAGCAACAACATACCAGTTTCAACTTCTAGCCCAAGAATTGATCACTCGCCCGTTCTCATTGTAGAGGTTTCCCTTCCGGGGATCGTCGTTGCTTCATTTTCTGCTATGAGACTTTGGTTTGCAATGTAAGATACACACCAATGTTTCACAACTCATCAATAGAAATTTTTCTTTACCAGTAATCTTTGTAATTACTCTATAATTTTTCTTCTTTGGCTGTTTCAGGATGCCTTTAAAATGTGTTACACTACTTTGTAATAATTTCTTTTAATAATAACACTAATGTTACATCAACGAATTATTCTGCGCCCTTATTTATTAAAAAGATACCTATGACAAGATTAAAAAACAAAACTTCAAAAACCAGTTCTGTCTCAAGCTTCATAAATGCATAAAAAAATTGATAGTTTAATTGTTTTTGATGAGTTTGTACGTTTTACCTTTTTTTTCACACTATTTACTGCTCGTATTTTTCATACTCTATCACACTTTGCATATTTTATTTATTTAACCGTTAGGAAATTCACGTTTTACACACATTTTTATATTAGCAAGGACCGGAAAAAAATGATTATGTCCGAATAAAACTGCAGTTTGATGACCGAAAGCACTGCCGAAGAAGTGGAGGGGTGGGGGGAGGAAGGGGGTTTAATTTAAAGACAGGGGAGGAAGGAAGAACTTTGCATGTAACGGTGGAAAGGTGTAACCCATTTCGCCGAATCAAAATGTTTTTTAAAAATTTAACATTGGAGAAGTTTAATTTAATGGTGCATTCCAAAGGAATTTGTGCTTAATTGTGGTTTCTGGTGTTACATGTTTAGCCGCAAGCGAGCTTACCAGATTATTTTGCCAATCAGCTCTACCCTAGTATAAGTCAAGCCAAGCTAATATAAGGTTCGTAACAAACATTAAATAATTAACAACAACAAAATATGAATAAACAAAAGCACTATCGTCGACGATTGTTGTTTCGCTAATTCACCAAGCCAAGACCAAGGTTAGTGTGTCTTTTTATCTATCCTCACCTCCCCTTCACTCAGGAATGCCCGAGTCTTTTTTCCTTCCTTGGCCTGAATCGTATGACGATGGACTCTTTTGACGGTACCCGGTTTCGAAATTTGGACGTTTGTGACTTTAGATTCTTGTGACGCGGGACTCTTATGACTGTTCCGTGCTAGACTCATATGACGGGGGACTCTTGCGACTGACGTTATTTGGACTCTTGTGTACGGGACTCTTGTGACAGTGGATTCTTATGACAGGGTTATGACATTCTTATGCACCATTGGGGCCTTATGACGGACCCTTATAACCACGGACCCTTATGACGGTGGACCCCTTTGGCTTTACTGTATTGGGACTCTCATGACTTTGGATAAGTAATTTTAGGGGGAGGTGTTGACGTTAGGACTCTTATGTCTTTGGACTGTTGTGGCTGTGGACTCTTGTGACATTAGGGGCCTTGTGACGGGACACCTATGACCATGGACCCTTGCGCAGATGGAGTCCTATGACGCTGCCCCCTATTTGATCTATCCGAATAAATATTCGGTTCATGCATTTAATAAAATGTATGATATTATGCAAATATGTAACTAATCAATTAGTTGTATTGTTTCTGTTATGAATACTAATTAAGCCATTAATTAATTCCTTACACACTGTCTATTACCTCACACGTTAAATCAAAAAATTGACCATTGCTACCGACAGTAGCAATGGTCAGGTTTTTGATTTAACCTTTGATCTAATACTCGGTGGGATTAGCTTGCCAACTAATGTAGTAACTTGGTGGCAGCCCTTTTGGCTCTGATATCATGTCTTTGATTGGCTTTCACCCGTGTAGATTTTGTTTTATTTTATTATCAGAGCCTTGGCCCTTAGCCTGACGCCCTGTTACAAAAATTACAACTAAAACAAAATGAACGAACGACACTTTCACAGAGTCACAGCAATTCACTACAGCATTCCACAGAACTTCACCGAGGGCCCACCAGTTCTGAGCGCTGCCTACCTACCGCAAACTCAAACAAGCGCACCATTGCCGTGATATTCCGAAACTAACAATCAACTTCGAAAAATTCGTTTCAACAATGGTCCGAAGGGTTTTTCCCCGCTTTTTTCGAGGGCAAATCTGTTACCTAGAACAACGAAAATACGCCTAAACGATATCCGGATTAATTTCCTGTCTTTCGACATCTTTCTCACATTTCCAGCCTTCCTATATTTCCGGAGGAGAAGACACACATATAAACAAACAAACCGACCGACCGTTAGTTTTTAATGATTAAGAAAGAAGTTAACATGGCATTTTTCTAAATCCGTACATTATGCTTTATTTTATAAACAGGCAATCATAGCCCTTGCGGGAATTCTAAGTTTTTGTCGTCATCTCGGCCAGTGATATAGCCCTAAACTTTTACATACTTACGTTACTGACGTCAGTCAGTTTATACGTCACCAATAACGGTTTCTAATAAAAAAAAACACCTGTTTTCACTGTTGCTTGTAAAACGTTTAAAATTTCCATTAATAAAACAAACTTCGGTCGTCTCTTCGTTTTAAGTTTATTGTGTCCTCTTTTTCCTAACGTCCAGATTACAACGACGTCTCTTGCTGAGTCACTGACAAAAAACGAATCATCCAAAACAAAGTTTAAAAATCTAGACTGCAAATAACCGAAACGAGCCAAGTAAACGAAATTCCCCCCATGATTCTGATCCACCCACTTCCGAGAAAACCATACAAAAATTTCACCACGTAATCAGTCCACAGTTCCCCAACGGCTTTAAATTTACAAAGCTGGCCTGGTTCATGTCTACCACGAAGCGTATTGTTCGCACAGAATAGTATACAATCTCCAAAGACCCTATACAGGTTTCCTTCCACCGTCTTTGTGCCCGTAGGTAAACAAGGTAAACAGGGTGAAGCGATGGCACGTAGCGACCTGATCTTGAACCCCGATTCGCCGCCAAACTGGCTGCCCTGCCAGACTCGTGCGTCACACCGGAAAACCCCAATCCCACTCGCGAGCTTTTGGAAATCATGATATCCAGAAGGTGCACTAATACCAGGCTAAAATAATCTATTACACTGTTTATAACGTGTTCAGAACGCTGGGAATGTATGTGCGTATGGAGGCAGTGAAATAATAGAAGGCAACGTAAATCGGTTTGCAACTTTGCATCCGTATTTATTTAAACTCCTGAACTCCTTTCCAGATTTATATTTGCTGGAAAGGAATTGCTTGAGAGTCTATGTTCTCGTTCCGTGTATGCTGGTGCGATGCGCTTTTCGTAACTGTAGTGCAGGAAAGCAGCCGCAGACTGATGTTCGGCGAACAATTGTCGATTTTTATTTATGTGTTTATTTTTTAACTTAATTTGTTTATTTCTTCGTTTTTTCACGTTCAGCCCACCAATTGGCCCACACGCCTAAAAAAGGAACGAAACAAGGGAAGTAGAAGCCAGAAAATGCTCTAAATGGCTTAAAATTCGACACCCTCAGGTGTTTTGGACACTTCGTCCTCCCCCCCCCCCCCCATGCACACAACCCCCACCTCTCTAAAAATCTGGGAATGAACCTGGAACTGATAGTTGGTACTTCAACATTTAGCCAACACTGGTTCAACACTCCGTCACCCCTAAAATTTCATCTTGAATCCGCCACTGCCTGACCATCTTACCACCATTATAGAAGGCCCACATGCTCCAATTTTTCCAGAGTCTTCTCTTTGATCCATCGGTGTGCACGAAAATGTTTTGTTGTTATCTTTACATCAAGAAATATTAAAAAAAAAATAGGATAAAAGTGACTTGATAACCTCTAGTTCTGACTACTACTATACTACTACTACTAGTTCTATGAACATTAGACCTACCTCGCCTCCACTCCCTCAAGAAGAATATTTTAGGGTACGCCGATATGAGTTTTTACCGATCCGATCTGATACGGATGAAGGGTAAACCGATCTGACCGATCCAATGCGATACCGATACTGATGGCAATACCGATACCGATAATAATAATAATAATAAAAACGACTAAAAATTTAATTTCCATAACAAATGCAGCTTCAGTTTCTGGTTTTGCATGGGTTCCAACTGCTGAAATTATCCAAAAAGTTCTTTGCAGCAATAACAGCATATTTGCTCCTATTCCTACTTGTGGCTTCAGTACATTCATCGTGTAGTTAGATTTTAACTTTGTCTTTGTAAAACTGAGAGCGTCGGAACTATCACGTGCTACATTACAAATACAAACCTAGCAAATAGCTTTGCTTTTCTCACTTGGTTGTTGCTTTTGCCATGCTTCGTGGCAGTTTTAATGGGAAAACGGTTGAGTTTCTTGGCGCAACAAATATCTGTATCGAAATCCTTTCGGAGTGGTTCGAGACCGATATGGCAAAAATACAAATAAATACCGATTATACCAAGAATCCCTATAGCTAATCCTTAAATTCTTGATTATACCGATACTGACATACAAACCCTATAAATTCTTGATTATACCAATACCGATATCAATATCTGACTATCCCAAGAACATATAACTCCTCCGAATGTTTTTTGTAGACACTTCACCGATATGATTTCTTTTCATTTCTCGACCTCGAATTTTGCCCCCTACCCTCACCCTCCACAGCAAAATATTTTCTTCGCAAATCAATACGTCATCCATCCTTATATCAAAGAATGCTTCTACCAGATTTCAATCGAATCTGTTCAAATGATCGGCAGTAACTGCAGAACAGACAAATAAGACAAGCAAAAAAGTGCCGACATAAAAAGTGTGACAGAACCTTGTTCGTGTCGCTTACTTGATCAACTACTACTACTAATTACGAACTACTAATTTTTTTAATTCCTGGATTTTTTTTAACCTTAACTAGAGCTAGCTCATTATCATAATTTCCAAAGAAAACGAACTCGGCAATAAAACCTTTAGCACGTGATACAGTTTAAGATAGAAAACTCTAAAACAACTTGAGTCACAAAGCTGTGATCTCAGAAAAATGTATGTTACATTACATCAACTTCTCTCAGGTTTCCTCATTCATATAATTATATTCTGACTTATTACAGTTTCATTCATTCCTGGTCATTAAATGCAAACAAATAACCGTCATTAATTTGCTCTCCATGCGTTAAATCTCCTGGAAACTCCTCCGCACACAGGTATAGTTTGTTCCACATTATGTTTTCAGAAAACTGACTGGATGACGACTCGTTTCCTTGCACTTAGAGTGCAAAAACATGTGGATATCACACTTGTAGACTCAAGATGGTTACTGTTAGAGTTTACGAATGGGATGTGTACTGATTTTTTTGCACTCGTAGTGGAAGAAAACGTGGCGTCATACAGTTAGTTTTCTGAAAGCATAATGTGGAACAAAGTATAGTCATCTTCTTTTCATGATGGGTAATCAACTTCTGTTGAGGTAACGAGCCATGCAGTGAAGTTTTGTGGGCTGCTTTTGACCAACACCGCACTCATTGCGTCTTTAAAAACGATGCTGCACTAACACTCCATGTATGAATAATGCCGTGCCATGAAGTAGAGTTGGATTGAGGGAGGATAAAAATATGCAGTGACGTATGCAATAAATGGATATGAGCCAGTTACGCAAATGACCTTCAGTAACCCAACGGTAGCGTACAGGAAGAATCTTAAACTTATTATTGTGCGGAGCACCGTCTTGCTACAACCAGTCACTGCAATTTTTGGATTTGGACAGCGCTAGCAATGACAAGCAGGGGGTGGTGCCACAGGAGGGGGGTAGGGGGGGAGCCCCCCGTCGGAGAAACCTTGCCCCTCTGTCGGGGAGTAACCGAGATTATCGTCGGGGAACAGCCGGAAAACGGAGTCTACATGACGACATAAAAATCGTACAAATTTGGGAGGGGGAGGGGAGGGGGGCGGGAATCTGAAAATAAAGTTGGCTATTTTGTTTGCCAGTAGGCCTACTGTTGCTACCTCATCACTTCCAAGATTTAAGAGCTGTCTTAGTTAATGCAGAAACGTCAACGGAGTATGCACAAAACAAAACCTGTTAAGGTTCATAGTTAAGTTTTCGTCGTTTGAATTCGTGATACCAATGAACTTAGCGATAATCGTGTACAGCGAGTAGCTAACTGAAAATTGATTTGCTGCGTTAAACCGTCAACCCCATGATTTAACAGGCATCTTACTGTTATGACACACGTTCGGGCTGCCAACACTTGACCAGTTATCTCTAAAAGGAGAAGGACCGATTTTAAAAGTCCAACGCACAACGCGAAGTTTGTGAGGGGTCACACGGACCCCAAACAAACGGAGAAACAGCAGCCCAGTGGTCAGAGTCCCGGCCTCCCAACCAAGAGGACGCAAACTGAAATTCAGTGTCTAACCAATAGAGGACTTAAAAAAATTCACTGTGCTCAGAAATGGCTGTGTCCTTTTGTGTGTTCCTGAAATGTTTATAGCCAAAACGTCAGTTGAAGTCTGATAACAATTAACTCCATGAAAACCGAGCAAAGAATCAGAATTGAAGACTTAGTTGGCGGCTTGATTTGCTAGTAACTCTTTTCCTCTTAGCCTATCGCCGCCGGATTTAAAATTAATTCTTAGTTAATTTAGGAACGCCAGCCTTATTTATCCTCTGCCGTTTGAACAGTAAGTAACAATACTTTTCAAACCTAAATTATTCAGTGTTAGTTAATGTTAATGTAATAATTTTTTTAATTTAAATTTATCAGTTAATTTAATTTGTAAATAAAATGTATAAAAAAATTGTTGGTCACAATTAGGTTTTTACGACCTCTCATGCTAAAGAATGTTTACTAAATACATCCGAAATTTGCTAACAATGTGGTGCAAACGTGTCTCGGGAAGCAGAAAATAGGTCCTCAAATAGCATTAGAGCCTTTACTGTAAGGTTTGACCTCGGTCTCCCATGTTAAAGCCGAAATTTCGATGCTCAATTTCTCTGCCGTCTTTCAAAATTTTGCACTGAAATTCGGTATATGAGCTTTGTGGGACTTGCCCAACACGTGTCCCAACCTTTATTAATTTCCGAGTTATCATAGCGGAGATCTGGACTTGAGCTGGAATCGTGATTTTCATTTTTGGCTTCTTGTACTTCTTCTTGGCACGACACGTTTCTGCTACGCTCTCTACAGATCAAACTATTTGTCCTATAAAGCTGGTTCTTAGCTCATTTTACAGGTATGGCTCTGTAGATGTGCACTTTGCATAATGCCTTTTCTAATTGGTCAAGTGGTTCAGGGGTTGTGGAGCTCTAAACGACCAGATTGATTGTTTTATATTGTTTTAAACATTGTTATTATGCAACAATGCCAATTAGCAAACGCCAGCTTCAAGACGTAGACTGAAGATTAAAGTTTTTGTTTCTATATTAGTTTGCGCAAACCGTTAATTGATAAAGATACAAAACATTAAAACAAGCTTTAAACGGCATGGTACGCCAAAGTCGCACGAATTAGAAAACAAAAACGAGCTCGTTTGATGCTTAAGGTAAGGTTTAACTGAAGTCAAAACAGCAAAGGGGCACAAATAAACTTTCCTGTAAGGTTCAAGATTTTGCAGTGTTGCTGTGCTGTTTAGTCCACGTGAAACCTTACTGCTATATACAACCATTACACACGTAAATACAATTAAAGCCAGAGCTCAAACTTCAACAATTTTAATGACCAAATAAACGAAGAATAATCTAAGGCTCGATAGGCTCTACTTTTTTGCCTGAATTTGCTCAGTGTTTTTCAATCACATCGTCAACTTCCCATTCTTCATCGTATTGATGATACATATATCATTTTTCAAGATTTTCAAGCACTTTACCATGCATGGAATTTCATTATTACTTTCAAGGACATTTCCTGAATTTCAAAGATTCACACGAATTACCTATCGAGCTGTGCTAAGCACATAAGATGATTAGTTTTTATACAATTTCCGGCGATGTCGTTTAGCTAATCATTAGCGGATCTACCATGTGCAAAAGTAAAAATGCTAAAAACAATTGTATACAGCAATACGGTTTCACGTGGACTAAACAGCACAGCAACACTGCAAAATCTTGAACCTTACAGGAAAGTTTATTTGTGCCCCTTTGCTGTTTTGACTTCAGTTAAACCTTACCTTAAGCATCAAGCGAGCTCGTTTTTGTTTTCTAATTTAAAATGATGCCTCAGTTGGGGGACGGCGCTCATTTTATTTGCTCCCCGACCTCCCCCGGTCGGGGATTCATGCTCCTATTCCCCCCCCCCCCTTCCCCCATGCCTCCCCTGTCTGAAATTGGCTGGCGCCACTACTGATAAGCTGGTAGGCTCCCACCAGTCGCATCCGGCGACTACTATTGACTATTTACTTAAACAGTGGCATGAAGAAGGTCCAACTGAGTTATAAAACAATAATGCATTTATTAATCGACGTAGCAATCAGTGTTTACAGTTCGATAATCAGTAGCTCAAATATCGGTGGTGTAGATTCGCACCAAGTTAAACGAGAGAACATGTCGAAACCGTCCACGCTGTTTTGCGAATTTAGAAAGAATACAATTTTTGTATTTCTAACCAAATAATCAATCTTGGAGGATTCACGGCATTATAATATATTTTGTGCGGCAATGGTCCCTGCACGCTTTAATCTTGCACCTTAGAATTTAACAGCCACAACAAAAGACGATCTTGTTACCATTATCTACCAGCCTCGATAGGCAGAGTGCCTGACTGCAACTAGTCTTTGGGCGTACGGCATCTAAGCCGCTAGGCCCCGTCAAATATCCAAGTCCCAGTGGACTCAGGCATACCCTCCCGCTGCTAAGTAGGTTACGTAAGAGAGATGAGGGAAGATCTCGAGCTTGCCTTTTATACTGGCAAAGACGATTTTGCTGACACAACCACTGACCGAGGCAATGGCAACTGAGTGTATGCTACAAACAACCTAGAAAGGCAGGATCAGAGGGCAGATGCTCCTGACGTCACACGTCACTCTCCTACAGGGCCGCGCTTCCGTGCGTTTGAGACGATCGGATACTCTAAGCTCTAAGGGCAAACAATGGCCACAATCTCTGTAATGCTGCTTTATAGTCATTCGAAATTCGAACGTGCGGCGAACTTAAAATTCCATTGATTCCATCATGTTCTCTGTAGAGTTGGCATTTAGGAACATTTTACATTAAGCAGCACTTTAAGTGAGATACTGTAAAAGGCAAGTTAGACATCAGTCAATTAACATGGCAATCCTAGAAATTTCACAGAACAATTATGAATTAACATATCAGTACAAGACAAGCTAGATTGTCTTAGTTTTCAAACCGTATGTTAAACTACGTAGCTTTACAACAAACGAATCCATAGATAACACTAAAGTTTACGATGAATAAAACTAGATATATTGCACTAGGAGAACCTTTAAACCAGGGCAATACCTGCCTGAACCACAGACTTCAAACTAATGTTTACATTACGGCAACAAATCGCACGAAGGGATCGGCATCATAAACACCCCACATTTTAAGCATAAAATTCTCAGGGGAAAAGGAAAAGCACGAATTTAAAAGACTGCAACCTGAGGGATTTAATGAAAGCGCAACTGCAAGTACTTAGTGCTACTTGAGCAGAGTCATTAAAGGCCAGAACCACGGCAGTGACACAACCCAGTGGCTGCTGCACGCCGGGTTCCACTGTGTTCCATATTTGGTCTTGTACCCTAAGCTGGGGTCTTAGTTGGCCCATATTTCCTGATGCTATGGCTCTTTATTATGTATTCTGGGTTTATCATTAAGATTGTATTTCAGTCATGCTATGTACTTTGATGAATGGTTATGTCCTTGAAGATCAGCGGTCAAGATGACTCAAGCCTTGCTTGCCTCTAGAGGTAGCTTTTTAGCAGAGGTGGCTCATGGGATACCAGGAATACTACAGGAAATGCTTTGCTCCACCTGTGGTGGTAGCTGTAAGCTGCACTGGGCATAAAAGGACTCTGCAGTCCCTTTAGGTTTTACTTTGGGAGCTAGTCCCTAACCAGCAACGACTGTCTTGGTAGTATGCCACCATGCTTCAGCCTAACCTAAAGCATCCTTGAACAACTGACTATACGTCTTCACAAGGACAGACCCTGAGTTTTTCCCTACAATTCTGGTTTCTTCCTTGAACTTGGCTAAGCATGGGGTTGCATAAGTGGATGCATTGGCCATCTTGTTTTCGTGAATTCAAGGACCATTTTCATCTGGGACCCCTACCTTCTACTTAGAGTTTGCCAAGAAACATCTGGTCTGGCTGTGAGTATGCTTCAGCAAAGTACTTTTAAGAAGTTAGCAATGCTTTATTGTTGCTTTTGTGAGTAATTGAACTGAATCAGCAGTTCAACTTATTCTGTTAAGAAACCCAAGAATGCTGGAATCAGTGCTGTAACAAAAATAGGTTAGTTCAAACATGGGGATGACCAGTTAGTGAATAGTGAGAGTGACTTTCCAGAGGACTACTAGACCTCTGGAAAGTCACTCTCACTATTCACTAACTGGTCATCCCCATGTTTGCACTAACCTATTTTTGTTGCACTGATTTCAGAATTCTTGAGTTTCTTAAAACTTAACCATGAAAAAATTGACATTTCACTAGGATCAGTATATGTTTTAGCTCTTACTCTAAATACAGTAGAGTAGTGAATCGTAAACAAATTCAGAACAAATCCGAAGATTTAGGGAGAAATGTTTTACTAACATTTAACAAGTTTAAACAATGAAAATTAAGAATGTCACCAGTATACTGCTCTGGTACGTAGTACCGAGGGTGGGCTCAACTGAACATCACACTAGAAGATTTATACCCAAGAACCTATGAACGCTTAGATGCTTAACACATAAGTGCATCGCTTAACCATATATCTACGAGGTAGCTAAACAGGGGAGCATTTAGATGCTATAATGCACAAATACATCACTTGTATAGGTATTAGGTAGTATTTTTTTTGCAGTGAGGGTTCAAAATCTACAAAACTGCTGAGTTTACCTCTATCGCTGAGGACAGGACGATTTTCTTACAGTCAAGCTTCTTCATGAATGATGAAACCCTAACTAATCACTGGTCTGAGGTCTGACTTAGCCTTAAAGCCTTAGTCTTTAACTAAAGAACATTTAAGATTAAAGAAACGTTTAGGACTTGTATGAAGTCCCGAAACGGAACTTAAAGGAGAGTTCCTTTACGTTTCACTCACAGCAGACAAAAGTTCAATTTAAAGTTGAACTTAACAATTAACAATGGTTCCTTGAGTTGCACCGACAACGTACTAAGATTAACAAGTTAATTCTAGGCTTCGGACGCCAAGCTAAGTAAAGACGCCAAGTGTCTGTATTTAAGTGCTGTCTCCCTGGTTTATATTGGATCTCATAATCAAGGTCCTACAGCATGAGGCTCCATCTCAAAAGTCGGCCATTTTTTCCAGCCATCTGCTTGTGGTTGGTTTGTATGACAAACTTAGTTCCACATAATTATGGTTAGGAACACATCAGTTTAGCAATGACACAAACAATGCAGGCACATTTCTTTTCGGTTGTTCCAAAAGCTTGCTCTGTTTGGTTTTCAAGTTGTTACAGTTTTAAGTTAGGTTAAGGTAATTAAGTAGGTTAGTTCTGAGCGCATGATCTCCGGGGTCTTTCAGCTCAATAAAGTCAAAGTCTGTAGGAGTGACCCTGTCTTGAGAGGTACATTCACAGGATGTTCTTATCTTCCCTGCAATGTTTTTAGGGCAGTACCCATCACCCAGTTTGAGCAGTCACTTTGCAACGCTCGTAAGCCCGGTAGGGCTATTCACAGTTCCTCCTTCTCAGTTCTGTAAAGTGACGCCATTTCTCCGTAGTGACGTCACTAT
The DNA here is from genome assembly GCA_023313725.1 of Lithobius niger. Lineage (NCBI taxonomy): Eukaryota > Metazoa > Arthropoda > Chilopoda > Lithobiomorpha > Lithobiidae > Lithobius > Lithobius niger. Next base: position 12,249 of record JAHWFP010003118.1, read on the forward strand.
TGCGAAATGGGAATTGAGTAATGACGTTAATTCACGACAGTGATGTTAATTCTGCATACTGATGTCGCTTCACTGTCGCTTGAACAGTAAAGACTGAAATACTTCATAGGACAATGATGTACCCCCAGACAGGGTGCGACGGAAAAATTGTTGAGCTCAGTACGAGGAAGTGGGTAATAACCTATTTATTACCCAGTCGCGTAACAATTGAGCGCATTTACTGTCATTGTTATTGCAACATCGTCCTTTTTCTGTAGGGGAAAATCGACATTAGGATTCGTTTTTTTGTGTAAAAATTGTTGCACGCACACAGTCGCATTGTGAAGCTTTCTGAGCAAAAGAACGTCAACACGATTCGTTTTTTGTTGTGCGCGTGCTGGCCCATAGTCGATCTCAGTACTCCAGGCCTGGAATGTAAATCCCAAGCTTTCAGATTGTTACAAGCATTGTTGTATAGCACTGAGATCGTCAAAACTGGGTGATAACATCAATAAAACAACGTGGTTTAATTTATAGTGTACCATTCTGTCATTGTTGTAACCGTGCATTAATTTTGTAAGATGCAAGGCTACAACAATGAAATCCGTTGTTGAAAACAGTGCAATCTTACTGCCATGAAAACTACACGACACAAAAGAGAAAAAAAAACATAGGAATAGATATGGTGACTTTAAAAATAAAAACATCATGCAACTGTGAACAGAAAAACTACACTAGAATTTACATATATGTATATATTTACCGTAGTTTTAATTCCCATATGTAACAGTAAATAATAAACGTCTTTTATGCCGGAAATTTATCGAAAATTAAGCAAGTGAATTAAAAAATATAAATTTCAAAATATGAAGATCATACACTTGTCGACGAATTGTGTATCTTGTTCAAGTTATTTCAGGTTAGGTTACGCAGCAACAGTTTTCAATACTTCACAAATTAATACAGTTACGTGTAAATTATTTTTCGCTATTGGGTCATTTTTTGTATCGTTTTCCGTCTAATATGTCAAAACTATACTGCAAATCAAATTCATTAGCAACCATCATTTAGTTATTTCGACACCTAGCAGCAGAATTGGCCAAGTATTTGTGCTGTCATATTAGTCACCTTTTCCATTGTTGGGTGAAGGGGCACTTTATTCCTTTGTTCGTTGAAGGAGCAATTCGAAACTGAGCAACAATGTATCAGTGTATAAATAATGAGGAAAAACGTAAGTTGCAGCAATGTACTCGTTGTACAAGTTTGTTCGGCAACAATGAAGCCACTGTTGATCTCATGACTTCGCCATTCGTAGCTAAAGTCGAAATTTCGATGCTTAGTTTCTCAGCTGTCTTTCCGTATTTTCCACTCAGATTTGGTATACAAGCGTTGTTGGACTCGGTGAACATGTGTACCAACTTTTATTAATTTCCGATCTGCCACATTGGCGATCTGGAATCGTGAGTTTCATTATTGGCTTACGTGATGGTGGAGGTGGTGGAAATAGGACAAGTGTATACATTGGTCTCTTAAACCATTTGTCCTAAAAAGCTGGTTCCTCAGCAGATTTGAAAGAGACAATTCGGCAGATGTGCCCTTTATAGAATACACTGGGCCAATTTTCAGAAAAATGCGCTGCAAGAAGCATTCCGTATAACAATTTGGCATCCGGTGTTTTTAAGGTATTTCGACCCCCCTGAGTCGAAAATGCCTGTTGCCAGCTCGAAAATGGATCGGAAGTCCGTAATTCAAAATGGCGGCAAAATGGCGCCCAATTTTGCCAAATTTGGCCGATTGTGCAAAAACCGTTAGTGATACACAAAAACGGTTGAGATAAAAGTTGTTTGCAATAATATAAACTACAATGTCATTCCCATACATTTTTTTCCTATCTCTTATGGTTTTCAAGAAAAATGGATTTTAGGCCATTTTAGGCCATTTTTTTGGCTAATTTAATGCTAGCAGACGTCTATATTTCTCAATTAAAAAATTTAAACTGCTATTGCATCGATTCTAATTCAGGTGGATTGTTCCAATTAGACTCATTCGAAAGGTAGGAGTGTCTTCTTTGCAACAAGGGACTTTGAGAGGGTCTACGACTGTTAAGAACAGAGCTACGCCTGTTTTGCTAGGAGCTGGTATCACAGTCACAGTTGGATTTTTTGCTCATTTTCAACTTTTCAACTGCTATTGTGACGTGTGTAATTTAGATAGATGACCCCAATTAGATTCATTCGAAAGGTGAGAATGTCTTCTTTGCAACAAGGGTCGTTGAAAGTGTTGTACGACTGTTAGGAACCGAACTACGCCTGTTTTCCTAAGGGCTGGTATCACAGTCACCGTTGGATTTTTCGCTCATTTTCAACTTTCAACTCCTACTGTGACTTGTTTAATTCTGTTAGATGACTCCCATTAGATTTATTCGAAAGTAGGGACTGTCTTCTTTGAAACAAGTGTAGTTGAAAGGGTCTACGACTGTTAGTAATCGAGCTACGGCCGTTTTACTAGGGGCTGGTATCACATTCATCGTTGGATTTTTCGCTCATTTACAACTTTCAGCGTCTATTGTGACGTATCTAATTTAGGTAGATGACTCCAATTAGGTTCACTCGAACGGTAGGGATGCCTTCTTTGCAACAAGGGTAGTTGAAAGGGTCTACTTAAATTAGAAACGTCTCAGCATCAGTTAAAAGTTGTAAATGAGCGAAAAATCCAATGGTGACTGTGCATACCAGTCCCGTAGTAAAACGGGCGTAGCTCGGTTTCTAACAGTCGTAGACCCTTTAAAGCACCTTTGTTGCAAAGAAGACAGTCCCTCCTTTCGAATGAATGCAATTGGAGTCATCTATCTAAATTAGACACGTCACAATAGCAGTTGAAAGTTGAAAATGAGCGAAAAATCCAACGGTGACT
>JAHWFP010003119.1:0-10683 GCA_023313725.1 Lithobius niger
TTTTTCATAACAAACCAAGACTAGTATTGGAGTTCAAAATAAAAACGCAGAGTGTGAGTACATATATGTGGTTCCTACAACAAACACTAAACTGGTCGGCTTTATGCCTGAGAAAAAAATATAAATTACAAATGTACAAGTTTGTTGGTGTGGATAATAGCGATCGGCGAGTGCGTGCGGTGCGCTCAGTTTGGAGCGTTTTTCAATTAGCTTTAGTTAATTGTAGGTAGTGAATTTCAAAGTTCTGTTTTCGCAGAGTTGAAGATAAAGTCTGTGGCTATTAAGAAATGAAGACTGTGATCGTTTTGAACCATTTTCCTGGGAGTTACACAATTTAAAGTGGAAGGCTTTGGAAAAAGGCCTAAAGTGCGACTGAGCGCTAAATAAAAAAATTGTTCCCCGAGTTTTTGATTTTTGGTGCCGGGTATCCTAACCAATCTGGATTTTTGGCCATTTGCCTTTACATGCCCCCACACAGGAGATTTTACTTAGGGTTCCTGTTGAACTCGAAGTAAAAGCTGGAAAAAAAAGTTAGTGCACACAGGAATGCTCTACACTTAGGTCGTCAGACCATGTAATCACAATTTGCATGAAAGGTCACAATTCAAGCAATCTCTTCTATTTTGTCGAAAAAATAAGAAGTCTAAGGGTTTGAGCTACTTAGTCCTAGCTCCTGGATCGAATACAAAGTTATATAAACACTACATATACAAAAATCAAAATGCCATTTTGTGTTTTTGGGGAACTGACTTTTTTTGGCTAAATTAATTTATGTAAGATATTACATTTTTTAAAGATCACTATGTTACAAAAATTAACTGGGTGCCTGTCCGCGCTGCTTCGTGCAGGAATATCGTACAAAGCACACAGAAAATTGGAGCAACGACATTTAATAAAAGAAACACTATTTTTAGAAACTAACCGAAAATTAAAGGTACATGTTAGGTTTTTGTAACTGTTAATTCAAATGAGATAATCGCAACATTTAATGCTCTAACTCGTCAGCCGTGCACAGAATGCTATTATTGTTTTCTAGGAAAGCATCGAAAAAAAACTCGAGGCGCACTCCTCAGGACCTAGCTTGCGATAAGGATCGGAATAGAGGGTACTATGAGCGCATGCGCAACTATCAGCTCTATTTAAAGTTAACAGATTACCACTGGGATGGTTTTAGGTTACCAAACAACTTGTTTTTCATGAAAATTTAACACTGAAGGATTTGTAGGTATAATCCATAACTTGACATGATTATTCAGACCCTGGGAGGTTTTAATATGGATAATAACCAGCAACCTTTTAACGACAGAGTTGACCTTTTGCCCTCAGAGGTGAGACAGACAAATTTTTTTGAGGAAAAATGTTTCGTAAAAACCTTAAGAGGAGTTTAGCCGGGAACCACTAGACTCCCATAGATATTCGTAATGAATATTAAAAACGTGTCGTACAATCTTTGTTAAAATTCTCCCACAAAGGGAGACGTTGATAATGACAAAAAGAGTAAACATTGGCACTTAAAATTTAGGTGTAAGGGTCCGCAACGGGAAAAGCTGACAGTTTCTTTGAGTAACGTTGCCCTGACAACGTACCTCTCAATAATTAAAGAAAATAATAAAAAAAAAAATTGTATAGAGCAAAATTTTTGGCACCACCACTTGTTGTAGCTTTTAATGATGAAAACTCAACTGTTGGTTTAAACAAAATACAGACTTAAGGTATCCGCATTTGAAAGTAACTTTCCAGGTTTGTACAACGAAGCAGTCTTGAAGATTTAAGACAGTAAAGCAATAAACACAATTTTTATGGTTAGGTTAGGTGTTCCTAGATGGAGCCACGTTTGTAGCGTCCCACCACTCACTACAGTTTAACACTTATGAAGAAAACTAGTTGGTTAGGTTTTTCAAGTAAAAAAAAACTCAACATGGAGAATATTTATTCATTACTTAGGTTAGTCTTGGTGGTTTGCACAAGTTTAACAATTAAGAGAAAAAAAAAACTCATTTAGAGAAAAAAACTACACAAGTTTTAGTTGTCAAGTTTGGAGACCTATTAAAGGTTTTACCTACTCCTAAACTGATGAAATTACATTCACATTTGGTTAGGTTAGAATTATAACCTTCGTTTCAAGGAAAAACAATTATTTAGTTCAAAGAGTCCTAATTCTGGTGATCAGGCACAAAAATTTATAAGATAAGAGTTTAACACTTAAACATCGGGTCCTAATTTTTAAGGATGAAAGCAACAAAAAAAAAACTGTTTAAGTTTCAACTACTAGCACACTGATTCAATTTAAATTAAACTCAGGCAAACTTACTCTACCAAATTCTGGGTAGAAATTAAAACGCTTAAGGGAAGCAAGTTTACTGCCGACGTCTGGTTGGACAGGTGTGCTAGTTTCTAACTTTAGGTTAGGGGTAGACTGGCTGCGTGCCGTAATCCAATTGGGGAAACTGTATTTGTTCACTTCCGGTTTAACGGACACATCTAAACTCTGCTTAACATTACTGGTAGAAAAACTTCGTTTTATTTTACCATTAAGAGGTTTATATCTCAATTCTAGCCACTCTGAAAAATTAGGGGATACAGGTTTTACAACTGGTGCAGCAAGAATAGTTTTATGTTTACGTTCATTCATGCTTGGCTTAAGGGAGGTTATCTGATTCCCGGGGGGATTGGCGCGTGGAGCACTTATCACTGGACTGCTGATTGAGTCACGGCTCACTGGCTCCTTCACGTATGAGCGAGCGGTAGACCTTTTAGGTTTCAAGTTACTAGGCTGGCTGGAAATTACAGCGGGGTTTTTATACGAGAAACTGGCTACAATTTCTGTCGGGGGACACTTTCCTGTCTTAGTCTTTGACTTGGGCATGCATAAACTATTTAATTGTGTTATGCCACCTACACCCAAAATTGCATCAAAGAGGGAACTTTTTGCCAACGAAGTTTTTGCCAAAGCTTTAAGTTTTAACTCTTCTGCTTTAAGAAACAACTCGTTCTCTTTAAGAACTAACTCTTTTTTGGTTTGAATAGCGGTGTTACGCCTTTCGATAGCGCTCTCTAGAGCGTCGGACACATCTATTAATGAAACCTTATCGTCTTCGTATGCATCCGTGAGAATTTTAACGGACTCTTGCCTTACTTCACTTACAGTTAGGCCAAGATTCAAACAGGCCTTCTTGAGGTCCTTGTTAGGAATACTGTCGAGTATTTCTTCCATGTTGGAAGCGTTAACGTTAATTCAAGCAGAAACTAGTTTTACGTGAATTTTAAAAATTAAATTGCAGCCGCAAAATAATTAAACATTTAAGTTGAACTACAGCACGATTTGGATCATTTCTCTAAACAACCCTTAGGTTAGACACAAGATACACTTTTTACCCCTAGCACTCTGGTGGACTATTAAATGCATAAAATACACGAAACAAAACATTCGGCTTGGCGGCCAAAGCAAACCTATGTGCACTAACCTTTCAGATAACACAATCGCTGTGTGGTCCGTCTATCCTAGCCTCCCATCGTAGACCTGGATGTAGAGCCACGTGAACGTCCGGTGATGTTGCACAAAACGTCCTTCCACAGTTGTTGTCGCCCTTCTTGGTGAAAGTCGAACACTAGGTGGGGTTCTGGAGCTCCATTTCCTTTCCTGGGGTCAGGGTGGATCCTCCGGGGTGTTGAACGTCTACTTCAACATTCTGCAGGTTAGCCCAATTTACTCTTGGTGAAGCTGGGGTTGCTGCTTTCCTTCTCCAGCCGGATCGGGAACAGTAGGCCTAGTTGTTGACGTCTAGGCTGACATCTTTTTGGCTGTAACTTTTTGTTTCAGTTACGGGCGTCTCGGTTGCAGTTTAGTGACTTACTGCGACATCTTTTTCTTAAAGATGAAAACTGGCATGGTAGAATGACAGGGGGGGGGGTGTTTGGAGTGGCACAGCACCTTGTGATCCCACCACTGCCACCAGTTTGTAGCGGCGCTACCTGTCTCTTCAGGTGCCTTTCAGGTGAGCACCGACATCTGGTGTACTGGCGATTTCTTCAATTAATACTTATGGTGTCTGTTTTTACTTTTGCGGAGGTTTACAGCACTGCAGTGGCTACTGCCAGTTAGGAGGGGAGTATCCATGTCCTAACTACATTTCAAGTACTAACTACCTAATGGTTTGCTGCCACCACGATGGGTGGTTAATTGCAGGCTTAGAGTTAAATAAAAATGGTTTTTGATTATCTACTCATGCAATTAAATCTACGTCAAACTGTTGTTTAAAACAACGAAGAGTTTTATTAAAACATGTTTACCTTTTTACACTACATTGGAAAGCAATTGGTTAAAAAATAATTCTTTGAAAGCTTTAAGTAAAGCACACGATGATTTTACATTAATATTGGCACGAAGTGTACAAATTAAAAGTCCATACACTACAAAAATTTCGATAAGAAAGTTGTTTTGAGTCACCGGACTCTAAGTTACTGAATGTACTTTTACATTAGCAAAATAGTCACAAGTTTTGTTTCTAAAGCCACGTGCTAAAGATCAAACTACCTCAATGGTAAACCTGGTACACAACCCAAAAGACGTCTAAGCTCTACGATTTAAACCATTTTGATTATTTAGATGAACCTGTGTTCCACATAAATGAGAAAAAAAGCCGGTTTTTAGGAAGGGGACCTTAAACCCTTAAGTTGTGGTAGTTCTAGGCCAGAAATGCCGATGGCGGTTTACTTATCCACAATCATTCTCAAAGTTAGAGGTTAATTTTATATTTAAGAACTATAAATTTAGCATTGGAGTCCAAAAGAATACTTTCAAAAATTAAACTAGTTACCAACGAACTGCTACCTTGCCCGGCATGGCAACCTGTGGACTCTGGGGGACATCTCCACTCAAACCGACGTATCAACCTCTAGCCTTTGAGATCAGTGAGCAGTGCTGAAGGTGGAACGTAGGGCCAGTGGCATATATGGGTGAGGGAGGGGGCGGACGTCTGCGACGACTACACGGTTTGGCGGCAAGAGAGGCAGGCTGTCTGGGAGGAGGGAAATTTATTCATTCTCCTGAGCCAATGAGGGCTTTATAGGGAACTGTAAGGATCTGAATGGGCCTTCATAAGGGAGGGAAAAGGAGGTTCGCATTGATTGGCCGGAGCTTCTGGGCTCTGAGTGGCCAGATTTTGGACCGTTGGAGCCGTTGAGCTTTTGGGGTTTGGGAATGGATTGATGGATCGTGACGGATACGGCCATTTGGATTTGAACTTGGATTGACTGTAATTGACTGAGTTTTTAACTGATTTAAAAAAAGGATAGGCTTGAATTAAAGCTGTATTCATAAGCTTTGGTATGAGCACATCGGAAATACAAACTTGGACGGATTTCAATCGAAGACTGCGATGTTAGGCATCACACTATTGAAGGAGGGGGGGACGGAGTTTGCTATTAAAATCAATATTCAAGTTTAATAGAATATTGGTTACTGATCTATTGTAGAAGTTAATAGTAGAAAAGGCTTTATATACATTTTGGTTGAGGTTGCTATGGTCGGAGCTCTGAAATAAATACAAGATAAACACTTTTTGGAGATAGATGTCCGGTAAAATAAAAATAGTAAAAATGATGCCGTTTTGGACAAGGTAGAGTTTGTGGGAAGACGTTACGTTAATAAATTGTTTTTATAAGCACTAAGCAAAAGATTAAATAAACCAGCTTGTAAGTAGATGCTAAAACGCATTTTAGTTAACAACATTATTGCAGCCGCAAATAATGACTAGAGTGCAATCGACTTTCTTACTATCTGCAAAATACTTACCTCCAGTCTACATGCTAAATTCGTTTAATTTTGCTTTTCCCATGCTCAACCACCCATAAATCCCGAATTTATGACTTTCAACGTCAGTTGCCCTCTTTTCCCGCTAGGCGCGCTACCAGCGCTGGCGCTGCAGCCGCCTGCCTCGTGGGGAAAACCCCATTCGTTTTTGAGCACGCACGAGTGAAGTCGTGCGTCTCTTTCCCGACAAAAATGGCCGACCACAATAGTGAGGAAGAACTTACTAGGATTAATGAACTACTTAAGGATGGTGATTTCGCTTCGTGCACGCACCAGAAAACACCTTTGGATCTCCATCCTTTATGCAGAAGGTGTAGGATTTGTGATTTCTGTGACGAAAAATGCAATATTTGCGAAGCTCACGACCCGACCTCAGTGAAGCGCATTTTGTGGACATGGAAACGCTCTGACAAAAAACTCGCGCAAGTAAAGCAGAAGCAAAAGAAAGAACAAATTTCCCTCGATCGGAGACTTGCGGAAATGGCCAAGGACCCTCAGGCGCCGATTTTTATTGAAGATTTAGTCGTGAGTGCAACCGATTCGTCATCGGAATTTGACGGTTTTCCACTCGGCGAAAGTTCTGTTTACCCGCATGGTTCGTTGGGGGCTATGGTGACGGCGGCCCGTGACACGGCGAAATCGATCGTCTCGGATCGGACGGCCGAATTGGAGGACAAAGTTTTACATAAAGTGAGCACTACGGTACTATCTCACGTGGACACGAAAATCGGGGAGTTTCGAGGTGAGGTGTTAGGATCCATCGCGGGACTCGTATCGACGGTGAACGCGTTGATAGCTCAACAAGGTTTTTCAAGCAATTTTGGTGCCAGTGCTGCAAGTGTGATTGCGGAACCAATTTCGGACACACAAATTAAAGAATATGGTGAGCAGAACGTTCTCCTGAACAGTGACTTATCAATTCACGTAGAGAGATCCACCGCAGTGCCGGTCAAATGTCTTGACGGGCGCGAGACAAAGGGTTCGCCGGCGATCAGCAAGGGTTCGCCGGCGATCCGGACGAGTGGTTCGCCGGGCAGTGCGCTACAGGGTAAGCCGAGGCCGCGCGACGGGAAGACGGAGGCTGGTTCAAAGGACAATCCAGCCCACCACAGTGCAGTTTCATTGTCACGAAAGGAAAAAGGGGAAGGTAAACATCAGGATCACTCTGATACCCAGACACATTCCAGGGAGGCTCAATGTTTGGGCCGACGAGCTCTCCAGGAAGAACGAAATGCCAACAACGGAATGGAAACTCGACCCAAATGTGTGTCTTGGTCTTTTTGCAACATGGGGAACCCCGATGGTCGACCTATTCGCAACAAGAAACAACTCGCAGTTGAGGAACTTTGTGTCCCCCTTCCCGGACCATCTAGCATGGGCGACAGATGCTTTTTCCATTCCATGGAAAGGGATGGATGCTTACGCGTTCCCACCTTTCTGCCTTCTCCAACTCGTTCTGAACAAGATCAGAGAGGATTCAGGTTCATACATTCTTGTTGCACCGTTGTGGCCAGCCGCGACGTGGTTCCCAGACCTACTAGAACTGGCGAAAGAAGATCCGATTCATCTCCCAGTAACCCCCCGATTCCTGTCTCAAAACCGCGGGAGGACGATCCACCCGTCCCCAGAGGTGCTTCATCTTCACGGGTGGAGACTTTAAGGGGACACCTGACGCGTGAAGGTTTCTCAGAGGAGGTCACGAACAGACTCCTTCAGTGCGTCCGGAGCTCGACAGTTAAGATGTATGAAAGCAAATGGAGACGCTGGTTCAAGTGGGCGACTGAACAAGGCTGTGACCCATGTGACCCCCCGGTGGTGGCATGGTCACAATTCCTGGAAGAACTGTTTCAAAAGGGCCTTTCCCCAACTTCCATCAAGGGTTATCGGGCAGCAGTAAACTCCGTGCTGACCTGCTTAGGCAAGTCGTCCGTCGGAGCGGACCCTAGGATCTCGCAAATGATCTCATCATTCGAGAAAGCGAGACCGAGGACGAAGAAGTTGTTCCCTACATGGAATCTCCCTCTTGTGTTGGATAGTTTGACAAAACCACCTTATGAACCACTCCATGGTGCGAATGCCATGCTTCTTACTCAGAAGACGGTGTTTTTAGTGGCACTGGCGTCGGCAGCACGCCAAAGCGAGTTAGCAGCCTTCGCAAGAGACGATGGGTTCCTTCGTTTCGCCAGGGACTGGTCCTCAGTCTCTCTGGTCTTCCCGGCTTGTTTCCAGGCGAAGAATTCCAGACCGGACGTAGCACAGAAACCCGTTGTGATCCACGCCTTGGGGACGAAGAAGTCTGGAGAACGGAGCAGCGAACCACAATGCCCAATAAGAGCGCTCCGATACTACATTGACAAGACTTCAACATCATTGCAGGCAGTAAGACAAAGAACGGGTTACACACCGCTGTTTCTCGACGTCGACTCGGCTTCAGGCGAAGTATTAAACAAGAAGGTGACCCCCTTTAAACTTGGAAGCTGGATATGCCAGGTGATCAAGAGGGCGTACGAACTGAGCCCGGAACACCCGGACGTCCCAAGTACGATTCGGGCACATGAACTCAGGGCACTATCGGCCTCATGGGCATACGGATGCGGGACCCCGTTAGACGAAGTTGTAGCAGCGGGATCGTGGAGGAGCAGGAACACCTTCATTAAGCATTATCTGAGGGAAACCTGCGGTGAGAGTGGACGTAGCGTAGTCGAACAGCACGTGGTCGCCGGGTCAAAACAAAACCGGCAGACGACAGTGCGGAAGACCGTTCAGTGACAGACGGACACAGGTGGATAGGATGTTGGCAGTGCGCTCTGAGAATTGCGGACACGAGAGAGAAGCGCACACCAGACGACAGCCACATCACATAATTTCGGCAGGCAGAAAAAACCATCACGCCGAAAACCAAAGAAAGAAGGAGGGAGGAGACTCGAACATCCAGACAACACATGAGGTGAGTTGATTGAGTAAGGTTATTGGACTTAGTGAAAAAATTTTTTACTTTGTACTTACCCCTTCTCGTTAGTTGCCCGCCGCCTTTCCGACAAAGTCAGCATGTAGACTGGAGGTAAGTATTTTGCAGATAGTAAGAAATGAAAATTTTAACTTGTTAAAATTAGTTTTTACTATCATAAAAATACTTACCTCCAGTAGAACCCGCCCTGCCTCCCCGCTAACGAACAAGAAAGGTTCAAAAAGCGAATGGGGTTTTCCCCACGAGGCAGGCGGCTGCAGCGCCAGCGCTGGTAGCGCGCCTAGCGGGAAAAGAGGGCAACTGACGTTGAAAGTCATAAATTCGGGATTTATGGGTGGTTGAGCATGGGAAAAGCAAAATTAAACGAATTTAGCATGTAGACTGGAGGTAAGTATTTTTATGATAGTAAAAACTAATTTTAACAAGTTAAAATTTTCATTTTTCATAACAAACCAAGACTAGTATTGGAGTTCAAAATAAAAACGCAGAGTGTGAGTACATATATGTGGTTCCTACAACAAACACTAAACTGGTCGGCTTTATGCCTGAGAAAAAAATATAAATTACAAATGTACAAGTTTGTTGGTGTGGATAATAGCGATCGGCGAGTGCGTGCGGTGCGCTCAGTTTGGAGCGTTTTTCAATTAGCTTTAGTTAATTGTAGGTAGTGAATTTCAAAGTTCTGTTTTCGCAGAGTTGAAGATAAAGTCTGTGGCTATTAAGAAATGAAGACTGTGATCGTTTTGAACCATTTTCCTGGGAGTTACACAATTTAAAGTGGAAGGCTTTGGAAAAAGGCCTAAAGTGCGACTGAGCGCTAAATAAAAAAATTGTTCCCCGAGTTTTTGATTTTTGGTGCCGGGTATCCTAACCAATCTGGATTTTTGGCCATTTGCCTTTACATGCCCCCACACAGGAGATTTTACTTAGGGTTCCTGTTGAACTCGAAGTAAAAGCTGGAAAAAAAAGTTAGTGCACACAGGAATGCTCTACACTTAGGTCGTCAGACCATGTAATCACAATTTGCATGAAAGGTCACAATTCAAGCAATCTCTTCTATTTTGTCGAAAAAATAAGAAGTCTAAGGGTTTGAGCTACTTAGTCCTAGCTCCTGGATCGAATACAAAGTTATATAAACACTACATATACAAAAATCAAAATGCCATTTTGTGTTTTTGGGGAACTGACTTTTTTTGGCTAAATTAATTTATGTAAGATATTACATTTTTTAAAGATCACTATGTTACAAAAATTAACTGGGTGCCTGTCCGCGCTGCTTCGTGCAGGAATATCGTACAAAGCACACAGAAAATTGGAGCAACGACATTTAATAAAAGAAACACTATTTTTAGAAACTAACCGAAAATTAAAGGTACATGTTAGGTTTTTGTAACTGTTAATTCAAATGAGATAATCGCAACATTTAATGCTCTAACTCGTCAGCCGTGCACAGAATGCTATTATTGTTTTCTAGGAAAGCATCGAAAAAAAACTCGAGGCGCACTCCTCAGGACCTAGCTTGCGATAAGGATCGGAATAGAGGGTACTATGAGCGCATGCGCAACTATCAGCTCTATTTAAAGTTAACAGATTACCACTGGGATGGTTTTAGGTTACCAAACAACTTGTTTTTCATGAAAATTTAACACTGAAGGATTTGTAGGTATAATCCATAACTTGACATGATTATTCAGACCCTGGGAGGTTTTAATATGGATAATAACCAGCAACCTTTTAACGACAGAGTTGACCTTTTGCCCTCAGAGGTGAGACAGACAAATTTTTTTGAGGAAAAATGTTTCGTAAAAACCTTAAGAGGAGTTTAGCCGGGAACCACTAGACTCCCATAGATATTCGTAATGAATATTAAAAACGTGTCGTACAATCTTTGTTAAAATTCTCC
>JAHWFP010003120.1:0-10317 GCA_023313725.1 Lithobius niger
TTGTATTGATTTTACATGTGCACTTTGGGCTTCTCCTGTTCAACATATATTGAGTCATAGTAGACAGTAGGTAAGACACGGGTCTTCTAGTATCACACTAGACGCCAAAAGGGTTCCTAAGTAAGGCACTACCTCCTACGCTAAAATGTTGTGTAAGTACTTGTTATTAAAGGCCGAAACAACGAAGGGAGGTTCGAGTCTTTCTCCAATGGCAGTCGATACATAGTCGCAAAATTCTTAGTATGGTTGCTTGAAATGTTCTGCGCTCAAGTGCAGGGAGAGCGCCTCCTTGTCAGGACCGTATCATCTTAATAGGGCCTGTAAACACAGTTTTGGTTCAAGACATTTCTCCGTCGATTTTCAATACCCTAAAAAAGAAAGAATGGAATAGTATAACATCATTATCAGCAGTGAATCGATAGACTTTGCACGCCTCTTTCAACATGCCACATTGGTAACACCAAACATACTCACTGTTTCTTTTTGAGGGGGGTTATCCCTCGTGAATGTCATTGGTATCGACGGTTACTTACGGTTCGACACTTGTTTGTCTATTGTACCATCTTGATGGTATTCATCGCCATTTCAATCTTCCACGAGACATGGAGTGTCAATTGGGCAATAAGTCCGTCCTCCTGTCTGGGGTTTTAAATTTTTGCTGGAGCTACAGATGTGCGATAAGATCTAGGCTTGGGGTTTGTTTAACATCTCTTTAATGTGTAGCACAGTGGCCACCCGGACCACTGCACTGTCACTAAGGTTGGGACTAAGTACCTGGCTGTCGATGCACAATTAGGCCTCAATACCCCCAGCACGCCATTACACTTGGATTCATCAAGGTAATATAATATTTTCATCGCTTTAATTAACAACGAGATGTATTACAGTTTTCCAAATGTGGAGGCAACAAACAACCTCTTCAACTACTCCACCAACAGCGGTGCAACATGGCAATCCATTACAGTATCAACAGGATCTTACGAAATTTCAGATTTGAATACAATCATTAAGACAGGCTGCTGCTCGATGGTCAAGACAACGTTGTCGAATTGCGTCAAATACAACTATGATACGATCTTTCCTAAAAAATAAAGAAACCCGATCTTGCTGTGTCTGTTCTTGCTTGTTTACGATAAGATATATACCTAAAGTCAACAAGGTCACGAAGCTGCCAACAATGTAGATATATTAAAACTCAACAGTATTCTGATTCACTCGGATTTCATTCGTGTATCACGTAAACAGCCAGATTATTCCACCACTGTACAGCAATTTTCCCAATGTCTCTCCTTGCTACAAGATCGAACAAACACAACACAATTTAGGGTACTTACCGATAACGAGACATGCAATTAGCGACATAAGAATCTGGTAACCAATCAAGACAACCGTTTCCTCAATTTGCGTGAGGAAACCGTTACAATTTAACTACATCTCAATCGATGTGTAGAAAAAAGACCATGATTGTATTTCGTATGCGCTACCAACTGAGTTAGCAGTTGTCGAAAAGACCAAGGACGGACGAATTCTCACCGTCCAATCGAGCCTTCATAAACTTTCTCAATATAGGAAAGGTATAAGAAAAAAAGAGGGAAATAATATCCGTGCCAGCATCATAAAATTACCTAGAACTCTCAGAACCATTACAGGTCGATGGATCAGTGGATTCGTTCTTATATCGTGAGTATTTCCCCCATTGTTGGCACTAGTCTGAACAATATAAATTCGGAAATAACGTAGTGATTGAAAATCAGGATGCATTCACCCACCCAACGTGAAGTTACATACGCTTAAAAGGAAAGATAGCCTATCGGCGGATAGATTGTAAACAATGGTGTAGCCTTACTGTTCGACAATGTTAAGTATCACCTCAGTGACAAGTTGGTGGATGATCTGATTTACCGAGGCTATGCTACAACTATGATATGTCTCCTGTCGTACGGATATTCGATCAAGGCAGATTGCTAAGTGCGTGTTGAAACTGGACGTTGCTACCTCTAGCACCAATAAGGGATTTGCGATGTGACACGATAGGATAATCAAGCAGACCACTCCTAAAAGTAGTTTTGGATTTCTTGTGCCGCTTTTCACTTGCTCGGATTCTTCGAAGACTACGACAAAATTATTTACGGTGTACAGCAAAGTTTGACCATGATGAGGACGGGTAACAGTAACACATTGTTCAAGGCACCAGGAGCCGATAATGCCACCGTGCAATTCACGCATGTCAGCAGGCTCATGCTTCACGTTATGTCATTCGATGAAAAGAAACTACGTTTCTGCAAATTAATCGACAGGAGCAATGATGTCAAGTTAGGATTTCTGGATTGCCACTACGACAGCACCTAGGTACTGATCACTACATCCTGTACTGAACACCACATTACACCCTCCACCTTCGAAAAACCCAGGTGAATCATTCTAACATTTTCAGCCAATCACGCAAATGATGTGGTCAAGAATTCTGCTACCTTTGAATATTCTAGTTTGATGGACTGTCACGTGATGCTTAACGGGAATGATATCCTTATTTGGAACTCAATGTTAACTTTGGAAGCAGTGACCATGCAACATTGTTTCAGATTTTTACGATTTCAGAAAGTCAGATTATGGTAGCAAGCAACATATGCATAGATTCTGTTCAGTCAAGGCTACCTACCCACTCGTGGTCACAGACTGCACCAAACAAAACGAATGATTGCAGTCGGGAGTTGTTGATGTACAAGTTAAGATGCGGTTTGGTGCAACAGTGACTGTAAATATGTGATGTCATGTTCTTGTGCTAGGAGACCGAAAGAGACGAATATGAAGTTGGACGGAGGAAAAGTCGAGGTTGTGAATTAAAAAAGAGGGGAAAAAATAAAGGAGAAAACTAGAAGAGATTTTAGCACAAATTATTAGCCATATCAGCTCTTAATCCAATGTTAACAAAATCATAATCCAATGTTAACAATCACAAAATCACGACAACATTGAAAAACTTTTAGGGGGGTCATTCTAAACACGAAAAATATCTGAAAGCAAACAATGAAAAACAAGGAACTGTATTTTACTCAGATATAGCTTCAGATGAGAAATGTGATTAGTACCTTGTAACTCCATCCTTGTTGAAACAAGAAACAACCTGTACGTTAACGGGTTCAACACCTCAACATTTTCATGTGCCCTTTATTTCTCCGCTTGTTTGGCATTAAGCTTTTTAGCTTTGTTACGTAAGAAATTATCCTTTCTTAGTACTAAATCTCCATTTTTAAAAGTCGTATCCTTTCTCGTTTCACCCACCAAAGCTTTGTGAGGTTCAGCTTGTTCATCTTAGAAATGCTTAACCATCTGAATGGCTTCTCATGACTTGTGAATAGCACCATAGCCCACTAGTCGGACTAAAATCAATCGTAAAAGACGATGCTAACGCCACATTGGTTGGTGAAACAATTTTGCACCTCATTGTTAAAAGGAAGGAGAAAAACCATTTGCCTTTGAAATAGTAGATCTAATTGACATGGCTAACAAGGGTAAATTTTCATCCTACTCTTTTAGTTTTACCCCTACAAAAGCTTAGCAATCATACTATTAATGTTCGTCCCAATCAGTAACTTTGCCCGATTTCCTTGGGGGTGTAAAATGATAGGTATCTCTACTTGATCTTCAAAATGGTACACATTTCTTTAAGTTAACTCTTGGAAAAATGTTGTGCGTTGTCACTTACTGATATTGTTTACAAAATTTATTCTAGCACAGGCAAAACTTTGAACTGATTTTCCAATAGCTGTTCGATTTTATAAATTGATGTTAGCATCGTTAAGACATACAGCGTTTTCACATTTGTGGCAATCTGCCTGTAATAGGACTATATGCATTGCCGTTTTCACACTCTCATGGATTGATTACGACAGGAATGAATGATGTGTTTCTCACGATTCTCATTCAGGCAAGAGCAGAGGCGACACCTGTGGGCACCAGGCGCCCGCAATGTTTCTCAAGGCAGTTTAAATGTTTCTTTAAATTCATCTGTTTTTGAAATTGTTGTTTTCATCAAAAATTGCTGTTATGCTCTTTATAGGGCATTATAATAATTTAGTAAACAAAATAAATAAATAAATAGATTGTAGGATTGGCCTCTCGCAGATGTCACTCAGATGAGTAGAGGAAGTTAGCTCCGCCATGTTGGCATGACCGGTATCAGCAAAGTGCCTGAAGACTACAGATTGCGAAGGTTTGGAATGCATTGTTGCATGACCGGAAGTGACGACATCCAAGATGGTGGCGCCCATGTGGTGGCAGCCATCTTGGTTTTCGTCCCCCCATATCTCCATACGATCTACTATGCCCATTTCCCAACTACTCTTAGCATATATTTTTGAATAAAACGTTACGATTTACAATCATTTTCTTGATATTAACATCATACAATCAGCATCTCTTAGAATTTGAGTCATATTCAATCATTATACAAGGCAAACCTCTTGAATGAAGTTTACTTTGCATGGAGGTTTTAAAGCAAAGCATAAACAACCTTTTATACATAAATACTTTAATTTAATTTAATTTAATTTAATTTGCTAAGCCATATGCTAAGCCTAACCACCGCCATCTCCTAGTATACCCAGGCTTGACTGAAACTGAGAATCTATACTAACGTAAATGTTAAGAACCTCAAGACGTTTATAGCAGGACTCCGTTTAGAGGGAGGTTTTTAAAAATGTTGGCATAAACCTTCAGAAGCCTAAGGTCACTACAACGCTACCAGGACATCAATCCAATAAACTTTATGTACTTTAAATGCACAATGCCAGAGAAGAAATATTCTATAAGGGTATTCGTCTCTTCGATGGCAACAACTTTTTACTCTCGAAAGGCAAGATCTGTAGTCACCTGCTTCATGAAGATCATGCCGCAGTTCTGACCGATGATCAGCCTCCACAAGACGCTCCAGCAGAACTTCGGCAAACCCATAAGCTTAATAAGGCATATACTTTGGATTTTATTTTAAAATGCCTGGCTGATGATCAATTTCTCCACTATCTGGACAGCAGAACTGCAAAAACTCTTTACACTGACCTCATATCCCAGTATGAAGCCAATAGGCCTGAACTTCAACTACAGTACCTAGACCAGCTTCATCACATACGCATGTGACAACAAGAAACGATGACTGCCTACTTCACTAGGGTATGATCTATTAAACACCATTGTGCCATTTCAGGACGAAATTTAACTGATAGGGACCTCATCTTTTATAGCTTACGTGGGATCAGAGACACGAAATGGCCAGCAGAAAAGGCAGTCATCTTTTCACAAACAGCACCGACGGTTCACTACATTCGAGACACTATTAATGGACACCTTCTATCGTCTGAATTTTGAATGTCATATCTGAATTCTGAGTCATGTATCTATCCAACATGCTGAGCAGCTACTAGCTACCTAACCTTCGCAAAGTACGTAAAAGTTAGTCTCAACGAGCCGTATGAGAGACAAGCGCCCATCACTCATGACAACCCACTCACCATCACGACTACAATGCACTTGGTGTCAGAGGTATAATCATCAGGAAAATTCGTGTAGATCTAAACAAAACTATTACGCAACACGACAGACAGTTCCACTGACGACAAAGCCTCGAGCCAATCCCCCTTTGCTAAATCTAATGGGAGACCCAACTTCCGTAAAGGTCCTCGAGGGACCCGGCAAGCTCGGCAGCTTAAGATTAAAGATGGCGACCCCACCAAGGAATCAAACAATTGCTGGTTCTGTTGAATGACCATGATGATGATACTCTTTTCCTACCCTGTTCTGACGGCCAGACTCAACGTGATACCGATCCTCGCCACGAACTAGCCTTCACCCTGAATGCTTCTTTTCCATCATAACGACTGGTGGACAGCTATTTTGCCCGGGACTGTAGACCCACGAGCCACATGACGTCATGTGCAGACTGGGTTCAAGACTCCATTACTTTATCTGTAAAAATCAACCTTGTTTCTAAGGGCGCCACCACCATCGCCACCCAGCGACAGACACATATATCGTATTACGTTTAGAGAATATAATTTATGGCCTATCAGGTGCACCAACGCCACGAATCGAGAGAAAAGGAGTCGTGGTCGTGCAAGGTTCTCAGCAATTTAAGATGTATAAAGGCAAGACACTCCTTGCTTCAGGACCACTTCTAGCCAATGAGATTTATCGGCTTGAAGGTAGCGTCATCCTCCCACCACTACCCCCAACCACTTTTGTGGCTCATTGCCATGGTACTACATCTCCTCATGACGTGAAAAATCACCTTGGCCATTTGCTAGTAGACCAAAAGTACGGGATAATCAATCTTTGCCAAATGATGGACAATTATGGAGCTTTGGCATCACTGTTTGGGCCACCCCCCCCCAGGAACGTGTCATGCATTGTATACAATCCCACAGCTTATTAATTGCCGTAAACTTTAGCTAGCCCCTATCAACTAACCATGTGATGTCTGCATTTTTCGCCATGTGATGTCTGCATTCATTGCAAGTGTAAACAAGTGCCTTATAATCCTCACAACCCCATCAAGACGACATCTGTTCTACAAATTGTCTTTGGGGACCTAACAAGACCGCTCCATGAGCCTACATATGGAAATGCTATATCTATCTATTACTGCTCATTGATGATTTCTCTCGCTGTGTATTCTCATTCTTTTTGGCGAGAAAATCTGACGTTTTGGGGGATTGAGGCTTAATGGCGCGTCGACAACTTGGTCATTAGCGCCAACCTCAGTCACAGTGCAGTGGTCCGGGTTGCCACTGCACCACACATTACAGAGATGTTATTCAAACCCCTAATCTAAATCTTGTCATACATCTGTACCTCCTGCAAAAATTGAAAAACACCGGACAGGAGGACAGACTTATCGCCCAACTGACGCGCAATGTCATGCGGAAGATGGAACCGACGACGAACACCATCAAGATGGCGACAATCAACAAGTAAGTGCCGGACCGTAAGTGGCAGTCGACACCAAGAACATTCAGGAGGGTCAACCCCCCGCAAAAGGAAACAGTGAGTAAGTCGGGTGTGACCAATTCGCAAACGGGCCAACACAACCTCCTCACGGCGACTGCGGCGACACGCCGAGTGCCACTCCTCAACAGTGCCTTTAATGGCCCGTAACTTATTACCGTCCTGTCTGTCCCACAAGGTTTGCCAAAAAGCGTGTAACCTCAGACGCAGAGTTGGAAGGCATCTGAGGGAACAAGGCTGAGATCCCTACCGAGAGGGCCAGAAAGGGCCCCTTTCGCAGCAAAATCAGCTTGTTCATTCCCTGCTATCCCAACATGGCCCGGGATCCAGCAGAAAAGCACGGTTTTCCGCTGGCCAGGCAAGCGGGAAAGCAAAGCTTGGACACGTTGTGTCAAGGGGTTCCGAGGATTGTAATTCGCCAAGGACTCTAGGGCACTCATGGATTCACTAAAGACAATGAAATGCGTGCGCTGAAGGTCAAGGATCCATTCCACCGCCAAACCAAGAGCCAAAAGCTCTGCAGAGAACACAGAATAGCCTGATGGAAGGCGATGGGCAACCGTCACTCCCTTACAAACACAAGCACAAGCCACGCCAGCGTCCGACTTCGACCCATCAGTAAACAGCCGCTGATAACCGGCGTACTGAGAACATAGCCGCCGGAACTCCTGTAAGTACCTTGCTGGTAGAGTGGAACCCTTCGGGAGGGACGCCAGAGCGAAAATGAAAATGCCACTTGGGACAAGCCAAGGGGCCACTGGCATCCCCCCAAGCCTCAAGACGGTGGGCATTTCAAAGGCTATCTCCTGACAGGACTGCTGGAGCGTATCGCGGAAATCACCCTTACCCACCCTGCGTCTACCGACTCGCAAGTCTGGCCCAAAAACCATGGACCAAGCAGGACTGGATTCCACAGCACGTAAACGCACAGCATACTGAATGGCCAACCCCCGCCGACGAATGGCCAAAGATGGCTCCGAGGCCTCAGCATAGAGGCTGACCACTGGAGAAGTTCGAAATGCCCCAGTCGCCACACGCAGGCCACTGTGATGCACAGTGTCCAACACCTGGAGAGTCGAGTCACTAGCCGAACCATACACCATGCACGCATAATCAAGTTTGCTGCGGACAAGGGCTCTGTAGAGGCGCAACATGGCAGTGCGATCGGCACCCCATGAAGTGCCCGACAGAACCCGCAAGATGTTTAGTGCCCGCAAAGACTTGTCTTTAAGTTGGCGCAAGTGTGGAAGCCAAGACAACCTGGAATCGAACACCAGACCCAGGAAACGTGCCTGTGGGACAACAGGAATCTGCGCCTGCCCAAAGTACAGGCAAGGATCTGGGTGCAGTGTTCGTTGGCGGCAAAAGTGAATGCACACAGTCTTGTCCGGAGAAAACCGGAAACCATTACTGACCGCCCAGGTCTGGACTTTGTTAATCGCCAGCTGTAGCTGCCGCTCGCAGATCTGCATGCGAGCTGCCCGAAAGCGCAGGCCGAAGTCATCGACAAACAATGACTGGGGAACAGCAGCTTGCTGAGCAATGGGGTTGATCCCTATAGCAAACAAGATGACACTAAGAACACCTCCTTGAGGCACACCATTCTCCAAGACAAACGGGCGGGAAAGAGTCGCCCCGACAGGAACACGAAAAGAACGGCCTGAGAGGTAGGCGGAAAGCAACAGTGGCATCTGTCCCCTCAAGCCACAGTTATAGAGATTACGGAGAATCCCATAACGCCAGGTCGTATCATAAGCCTTCTCCAAGTCAAAGAAAACCTGAACCAGATGTTGACGCAGGCGAAAAGCCTCCCTCACATCCGATTCAAGGGCAACCAGATGATCGATGGTTGACCGAAAACGTCGAAAGCCACACTGGGACGCAGATAAGAATCCGCGTGATTCCAGCACCCAGACCAACCTCTCACTGACCATCCGTTCCATAAGTTTACAGACACAGCTAGTCAGAGCGATTGGGCGATAACTGGAAGGAGCAGTAGGGTCTTTGCCCGGTTTCACAATCGGGATGACCACTGCTGTCCTCCACGCTGCCGGAACAGAGCCTTCTGCCCACACACGGTTGAACATCTCCAGCAAGAACTGCTGGGAGGCAAGAGGCAGATGTTTCAACAGCTGATAATGAACATCATCAGGCCCTGGGGAGGAGTCATGCGACTTGGACAAAGCGGAAACAAATTCCTGCCTGGTGAACAGTAAATTGTACTCCTCTAGCCCGTCGGAGCGAAAGTCTAGAGAGTGAGCCTCTTCTCTACGCTTTATTATGAGGAAACCAGGATCATAATGGTTATCACTCGAGACCCGCGCAAACGCAGACGCAAGACAGTCGGCGATATCCGGCACAGAAGAGATCACGGAATTCGCCACCTTCAGCTGTGAAACCGGGGAAGACACGTTCCTCCCCGAGATCTGGCGCACCTTCCGCCACACCTGCTGAGAAGGCGTGGAGAGCGTGATCGACGAAACATAAGCTGTCCAAGAAGCACGTCTAGCCTCACGGATGACATACCTGCCACGGGCACGACAGCGCTTAAAGGCTACAAAGTTGTCAGTAGTTGGGATGACCGTAAACGCACGCAACGCTCACCGGCGGGCCCGAATAGCCCGCCCGCAAGCAGGCGTCCACCACGGAACAGGAACCCGCCGCGGCTGTGTGGACGAACGCGGGATAGTAGCATGAGCAGCAGCAAGGACCACGTCAGCGAAATGAGTGGAAAGTTCATCCACATCAGAAAAGTCCTCAACCGCACGCTGAAATACAGCAGCCTCAGCAAAGGCTGACCATTCAGCACGTTTAAGCGCCCACTGGGCTGGCCTGGAAGCCACAGAACCCCCTTGTGTCAGGGACAACACAACGGGGAGGTGATCGCTTCCATGCAGATCGGCAGTGACAGCCCAAGTGAAGTGAACTGGGACGGCAAGGGAGCAAAAGGCTAAGTCCACCGCTGACCAATTGCCCGTGGCCAGGTTACAGTGTGTCATGGCTCCATCGTTCAGGATGCAAACAGACCCCCTCTGCATCCACTCCTCAAGGATCCTCCCTTTGTTGTCTGTATGAGGTCCCCCCCACTGGACATGGTGGCTGTTAAAGTCGCCCAGCAACAGAAAAGGGGCAGGAAGCTGGCGGACCAGGTCCTCCAGGTCACCAACCCCAAAGACCTCATCCGGTGGCAAATAAAGCGAACAGACAGTAATATCCAAATGGAAAGAAACACGAACTGCTACCGCCTGAAGCCTAGTGTGCAGAGGCACACTGGCATGCGGCTGAGAGTGTTGAACCAGCACTGCAACACCACCATGT